>JAASFI010000002.1:0-175886 GCA_023333705.1 Globisporangium viniferum | reverse complement strand
GGGGGGGGGGGGGCGGGGGGGACAACAAGCGTACCAGGGAATCAAAACGCGAGGTCATGAACGCAGTGCCGAACTCGGCGCGACGGTACGTCACTTCATGATCCAAAATCTCGAGATCGTCGATGTCTGGGACACCGGTAACAAATTCCTGATGTGTTCATATCAACAAAGCAGCATTTAGACACAATCGATTCAGCGTTTGTGTGGGGAATACAGGTGGGTCACACAAGCAAACCGAAGAACGAGTCCCTCAGCGTGGGCAAACAAACAGACAGCGCGGGGGCCGTCTCTTCCGAAAGACGGACGGATACCAGCCGCACTATCACCACACGCCGCCGCGCGTGCAGTCTACACACGCCTACTCACACACGCATGCCCTGCTTCCTCATACACAAACGCACCTCTGCGTCACTCTGCGACCTGTTGTCGATGCCCCGCATGTAGTCGTCCTCTTCATCGTGGCGGCCCGCCATTTTTAAACTGCCTGTTTGTATGGATGCGCCGCCTTTGCTTTGCTTTGAAGCGCGGGCCTTTTTTATCGAGGAAAACGAGAGAATAAAACAAGTAGAGTGAGTGATGGTTAGCAACTCAGGGAGGGGCGACATTGATTTTACTATCGTAAGTTGAATTAGATATTTTGTTCAAAATAGACAAAGTCAATCATACTTCATACATGTGAAATGAGTTTCATATTTGTCTGACTTCTAGTGTATCAAAAAGAGCCGCTATAGTATCAGCTTTTCTCAAAAATAGCCACTGCATCTGGGTTGATATGTACGGGTCGGGTCAGAACATGGGTCAGGACCGCTTTCGTTTCGTGACCCGACCCGGCCTGAATGCGAAAATTGCCAGCGTGGATGCTTCTTTTCATTCTGCCGATCCAACAGTCCATCTTCAACGTTAAAATCGAAAACACGACTCAGCTTTGTGATTGTTTCTACAACCCGTCGCGATGGATTTCCAACTTTTCAAAACCAATCGACTCTTTGTTCGAACAAGACAATTCCAACCAAAACAAGGTGATTTAGGATACAACTGTTTCTGTCGATCCACCTTCTTTTCACCCATTTGTTTAACACTCTCACCCTTTTCTGACACAGAACTGCCGCTGAATGCGCGCGCGCAAAAGGGTGTTTGGGAAACCTGTGACTCTCGCTCCGTCAGCAGCGGTCTGGTATGTATCAAACAACAAACAGCAGTCAGTCAGCACACCGTCGCTCGGTGCATTCCCCGTATTCTTCGCCCCAACACCTACGCGAGCGCACCCGCAGAACCGAATTCGCCTGGTGGCTCACACACCCTCCCCTCAAGAAGAAGATCACCGCCTCACACAGTCAGCATGACGGCGGCATTGGCGTACGACGAGAGCGCGGCGCCTGTGCGCAACGAGCTGCTGCTCTACGTGAACGGACAGCGCGTTGCGATCCCCGAGAAGGACGTGCAGCCGGAGCTCACGCTGCTGCAGTTTTTGCGCAACACGCTTAGCTTGAAAGGCACGAAGCTCGGCTGCGGCGAGGGCGGCTGCGGCGCCTGCACGGTGATGGTGTCCAAGTACGACGTGCAAGCCAAGCAAGTGCGCCACATGTCGGTCAACTCGTGTCTCGCCCCACTGTGCGCGATGGATACGTGCGCGATCACAACAGTGGAAGGCGTCGGATCGATCTCTGGACAAGGACTAGACCCACAGGGATTGCACCCCGTGCAGCAGGCGCTCGCGGAATCCCACGGGTCGCAGTGCGGCTTTTGCACGCCTGGCTTCATCATGGCGCTCTACTCGATGGTCAAGCAGCGCGAAACTGGTGTTGAAATGACGATGGAAGACATCGAGCACGGCATGGATGGCAATCTGTGTCGCTGCACAGGCTACCGTCCCATTTTGGACGCCGCGAAGAGCTTCGGCATTGACGCCCAGAAAGCTACGTGCAAGGGCGAGTGCGAAGGCTGTCCGCGCAAGGGCAGTCCAGATATCGATATTGAAGATCTCCAGATTGATGAAGAGAACGGAGGCGTGAAGGAAGTCTCCAGCTGCTCAACGAACAAGATCCGAACGCTCGCCAAGAAGTTTGAGAGCAAAATGGAGCACGCCAAGACCTACGGCGACTCGAATGTGTTCCCAGAAGAGCTGCAGCAGAAAGCGCTGGCGCCAGAGTTTCTCCAACTCAACGGCAAGACCGTGCAGTGGTTCGCGCCAGTGACACTGCCGCAGCTGCTCCACTTGAAGCAGCAGTACAACGACGCTAAGATCTCGGTTGGCAACACAGAAATGGGCATTGAGACCAAGTTCAAGAGCCTCAAGTACGTCCACCTCATCAACGTCAACCGCGTACCTGAATTGGTCGCGATCAACGAGGTGAGCGCGAGTGACGAAATTAACCAGAGCGTCTTCGCCGGTGCTGATGTATTCGACGGCGTCAAGTTCGGTGCAGCTGTGACGCTGACCGACGTGAAGCAGTACCTCACTGAACGAATCAAGACGCTGCCTTCGTACCAGACGCGATCGTTCGTGTCCATTGCGAAGATGCTCAAGTGGTTCGCGAGCACGCACATCCGCAATGTTGCCTGTATCGCTGGCAACATCGTGACTGCGAGTCCGATCTCGGACATGAATCCGCTGCTTTCTGCGATGAACGCGTACGTCGAGCTCAAGAGCACCTCCGGCACTCGCTTTGTGCGCGTGCGTGATTTCTTTCTGGCGTACCGCAAAGTGGATCTCGCCAAAGACGAAGTCATCACCAGTGTGTACGTTCCGTACACGAAGAAGTGGGAATTTATGCTCCCGTTCAAGCAAGCGCGCCGCAGAGAGGACGATATCAGTATTGTCACGTCTGGTATTCGCGTGAAGCTGGACTGCTCTGCGACCACTGGGTCATGGATGATCTCCGACGCGTCGGTCGTGTACGGTGGCATGGCGCCAGTGACCAAGGCAGCGTCGGGAACGGAGCAGTTCCTGATCGGCAAGGCCTTCGACGCGCATACTTTCGACGAAGCGTGTGACGTGCTGCACGCGAACGACTTCAACCTTCCAGAGGGAGTTCCAGGTGGCATGGCGAAATACAGAGAAACTCTCTGCTCGTCGTTCCTGTACAAGTTCTTTATCTCGACCTCCAAGACCCTCCAAGAAGAGATCCACGCTGAAGCGCTGACGTCCACTGCTGACGCATCGTCGTTCCCTGTGCCACCAGTGATCAGCGACGAGATCCAATCCGCAGGTGGATCGTTCCTGCACCAGTCGAGATCGATTTCGAGAGGATCGCAGAGCTACGGTCTTGAAAAGGGCGGACTCACGAACTCGAAGCACAAGGCGATCGAGACTGAGAAGGCGGAGCGCGCTCCAGTGGGTGACCCACTCATGCACAAGTCTGCGTATTTGCAAGTGTCGGGCGAAGCTCTTTACACTGACGACATCCCCAACACGCCTGACACGCTCCATGGTGCGCTCGTGTTGTCAACTTGCGCTCACGGTCTCATCAAGAGCATCGACGCGAGTGAAGCACTCGCGATGGAAGGCGTGCACGAGTTCTTTGATGCGTCGGTGTTTGAGAAGGCGAAGCTAGGCTCGAACAAGTTGGGTCCGGTCGTGAAGGACGAAGAGTGTTTCGCGGCTGGCAAGGTCGTCTGCGTCGGTCAGCCAGTTGGTATTATCATTGCAGACACGCACGAGCTGGCGATGGCAGCGGCAGATAAGGTGAAGATCGTCTACGAAGAGCTACCATCCGTGATCACCATCCAAGACGCGATCCGAGAGAAGTCGTTCATTCTTCCTGTGCACACGATCATCGACGGGGACATTGAGAAGGGGTTCGCGGAGTCCGACATCATCCTCGAAGGAGAAGTCAGCCTCGGTGGTCAAGAGCAATTCTACTTTGAAACGAACATTTCATTGTGCACTCCGCAGGAGGGAGGTCTCAAGATCATCTCGTCGACTCAGGCTGCGACGAAGACCCAAGTGCTGGTGTCTCGTGTGCTCGGCATTGATGAGAACCGCGTGACGTGCGCGACGAAGCGCATCGGTGGCGGCTTTGGCGGCAAGGAGACTCGAAGCGTGTTTGTGGCGTGCGCTGGCTCGGTCGCGGCGTACTTGATGAAGCGTCCTGTGAAGGTCCTGCTCGAGCGCCACGTTGACATGCTCACTACCGGCGGCCGCCACCCGTTCTACGCCAAGTACAAGGTCGGCATCAAGAACGACGGCAGGATCGTTGCTCTTGACTTGGACATGTACAACAACGCTGGCTACTCGCTGGATCTCTCGCAAGCTGTGATGGACCGCGCGCTTTTCCACTGCGACAACTCATACAAGATCCCGCACATCCGCGCCAACGGCACAGTGTGCCGCACGAACCTGGCTACGAACACTGCGTTCCGCGGCTTTGGTGGTCCGCAGGGTCTGATGGTCGCCGAGAGCTACATTGACCAGATCGCGCGCAGACTGAACCTTGCGTCGGAAGAAGTGCGCTCGAGAAACATGTACGTACAGGGTGAGGTGACTCACTTTGGTCAGCCACTGGAGGAGTTCAACTTGCGCACGCTCTGGCAGCACACGATCGACAAGAGCGGCTTTGCTGCAAAGAAAGAGGCGGCCGCGGCTTTCAACGCCAAGAACCGCTGGACGAAGCGCGGTGTGTCGATCATCCCGTGCAAATTTGGTATCAGTTTCACATCCAAGTTCATGAACCAGGGCGGTGCACTGGTCCACGTGTACGCGGACGGCAGCGTGCTGGTCTCGCACGGCGGTGTGGAAATGGGTCAGGGCTTGCACACCAAGGTGATCCAGGTCGCTGCGCGCGCGTTCGGTATCCCGCACGAGAAGGTGCACATTGAAGAGACGTCGACGAACAAAGTGCCGAACTCGCAGCCGTCTGCTGCGTCGATGAGCACAGATCTGTACGGCATGGCGACGCTGGACGCCTGTGAGCAGATCCTGGAGCGTCTGCAGCCGATCCGAGAAAAACTCGGCGCCAACGCGCTGTTCAGCGAAGTGGCGCACACTGCGTACATGGCGCGCGTCAACCTGTCAGCTCAGGGCTTCTACATTGTTCCAAACGAGCGCTGCGGCTACGACTTTTCGAAGACCGTCGCGGAGAATGCCGCGGGTGGCACTGCGTTCAACTACTTCACGACTGGCGTGGCGTGCACCGAGGTGGAGCTGGACGTGCTCACTGGCGACTTCCACATGACCAGCGTCGACATCTTGATGGACTTGGGTGCGAGCATCAACCCTGCGATCGACATTGGGCAGATCGAAGGCGCGTTCATGCAGGGCTTTGGGCTCTTCGCGCTGGAGGAGCTCGTGTGGGGCGATGACGGCCACCCGTGGGTCAAGCGCGGCCACTTGTTCACGCGCGGTCCAGGCGCATACAAGATTCCGAGCGCGAACGACGTTCCGATGGACTTCCGTGTCTGGCTCGAGTCGAACCAAAAGAACAAGTTTGCCGTGCACTCGAACAAGGCTGTGGGTGAGCCGCCGCTCTTCCTTGGTTCGAGCGCGTTCTTTGCTGTGAAGGAAGCCATCTACGCCGTGCGCAAGGACGCGGGCATCGAGGGCTATTTCGAGCTGCGCAGCCCCGTGACCCCAGAGCGTGCGCGCATGGCGTGTGGCGACGAGCTGCTCCAGAAAGTGTTTAGTGCTCGCAGCACCGACATGTTGAGCTATCAACCAGCTGGCAGCTTTTAAGGAAGCGGCACAAGAGAGAGAAAGAGGCGAGAGGAAGGACTCGTTCCATGCCGTCAACCTTTGGTTAGAGTATCCACTGAAGGTCTGGTAGGTTGGTTGGTAGATTGATTGATGCATTTGAATGTTCGTGCGTGTGATAGATAAGCAAATGCAACGTACGCGAGTTTGGTGAAAGTGGGCGTTGTGCATTGTCCTGAGATGCACGAATGCAGATGCAAATAAATCCAAAAGAGCTGCTAAAACTTGCCGCTACTGCCTCCGGTTTTAAAAGAAACTTATCCCCTTGAAGTTCCCATTGTTGCATCAACAAGCATTTGACAAAACAAAAGCCGAGAGAGAGCCAAGCAGCCGTCCACGACGACTGCCATTTCCAGACTCGCCTGCCCCCACGTCCGTCGTCAGCAGTCATGTCCAAGCCCATCCGCGAACCCTCGGCACTCAGCGTCTATCGCCCTGGCCTCTTTAACGGCAAAGTGGTGCGTTGCTTAGCGCCCGCTCTCTCCCTATCGATTCGTCTGTTGAACAAATGCTGATGTTTGTGTTCGTGTGTGTATGCAAACAAAACCCATAGGCGATTGTGACTGGCGGTGGCACCGGCATCGGCAAATCCATCGCCCACGAGCTGGCGCTTCTGGGCTGCACTGTCGTCATCGCTGCACGGTGAGTTTGAATATCGTGTAGTAACAGCAGCGGGGTGACGTTGGCTCATTTATTCCTGCTTTTGTTGTGTGCGTCTGTAGTAACGTGGAGCGATTGAACGCGGCCGCGGACGCCATCCGCGCCGAACTCGGAAGCGCAAACCGTAAGGACTCGATTTACACGATCACGTGCGACATCCGCAGCGAAGAGCAGGTGAGCGAGCTGCTTTGATACGGAGAAGCGGCATTTTCTTGATGGGGCAATCTAACGTGGGTATATATTTTGTGAAATGTTCAGGTGAACAACCTGGTCGACGAGACCCTCGCCAAGTTCAAGCGCATCGACTTCTTGGTGAACAACGGTACGTACGCATGCAAGCGAGACTAATGTGCCATAATGTTTCAATGACTGAGTATTAACCTTGATTGGTTTGTTTTCTCGTAGCCGGCGGTCAGTTCCGCGCCTTGATCTCTGATGTCAAGTTGAAGGGCTGGGAAGCTGTCATGCGCACCAACCTGTAAGAAAATGCTTGCTTTACACAATGCACATTGCTTGGAGGGAAATGATTCTCACCGTATTGCTTCTTTTTGCAGCACGGGAACCTTCCTGGTGACAAAGAAGGCGTACCACGCGTGGATGAAGGAGAACGGCGGCAACATCGTGAACATCATCCTGGTCATGGAGAACGGCTACCCCATGATGGCGCACAGTGCTGCGGCGCGCGCCGGTATCCAGAACCTGACCAAGTCGTTGGCTGTGGAATGGGCCTCGTCGGGAATCACCATCAACTGTGTCGCTCCTGTACGTTTTGGCAGAGCAATACGCCTTTCGTCATGGTCCTGTTTGCTTCCTTACTGACTCGCATTTTCATTCCACAGGGTATCATTTTGTCGAGCGGTGCGGACAACTACAAGGGAGGTGCTGCTGAGTTTGTGACCGCTGCCGAGAAGGTCACGGTTGCGACGCGTGTGGGCAGCGTCGAAGAAGTGTCTGCGGGCGTGCTCTTCTACCTCACCCCTGCTGCGCAGTACACCACCGGCACGACGCTGCACGTGGACGGCGGCTGGCACTTGATGGGTCCGCTTCTGGATGTTGCGCCGCACAAGAACAACAAGGCGTATGGCACGTGCAAGTTGTAAATGAGCAGCAACTGAGAGTGGAGAGTGTTTCCTCCCAGTAGCTCTTTAGTTGAGGAGAAGAAGCTATGCGTGTGTAAGAAGAGAACCAGAAAGGTGTGAATTTTGTTCCGGTTGACGCTTCATTGTGGCTGCATTGAATGAAAGAAGAAACGTAAAAAATACTAACAGCAGTCAAGTGTTCCTCTTCGTCTTCCTTGCCGCTCCTGCCACCACTTTAGAATTGCTGTTGATGAAGACGCTGACGCTGCTCTTGCTCGAGCGCATCGCGCACAATGACTTTTCCCACGACGTACACGCCGCTCGCCACCATTCCGTACATTGCGAATAAATACGATGCGATCACGCTCGCGCCGCCGACAAACCCGAGCACAATGAACGCCAGCGCGCTCAGCGGGTCCGGCTGGTACGAGAACACCATGTTGACGAGACTGAAAAAGAAGTAGAAGAGCGCGCCGAGCAGTCCCGTCGTGAAGTTCGTGAGCGCCACAAAGATCCAATTCAGGATCGTGCTCACGATGTCCTCGTCGCGCGCAGTCATCACGCGCACGATCATGTGGTAGAACGTCTGCTGCTGCGCAAAGATCTTGCCCTTCTCGAACGCACCCCAGAAGCGCGAACGCACCTCCGCCATGCCGAAATCCGACCAGAGACCGACGTACGCCTTGGCTTCTTTCATCTTCGCCTCGCGGATCTCGTCCAGGCGGTCCATCTCTTTGTGCCATTTGTCTGCGACCTGTTGGCGCTCTTTCACTTGCGAGTGGTACGGCTCACGGAAGCGCCAGAACCACACCTTCACTTCGTCCACCTGCTCTTGCGCCTCGGCGTAGTTCGCATACGCTTCGTGGAACTCGGGCATGTTGGCAGCATTCACGACCATCATGTCGTACTTCTCCTTCATCTCTGGCAATGGTGCAAGCAAACACGATGCATTGTACAGCAAGATTAGGATCATAAATACTTTCAACTGCAATAGAACACGTAACATTACCTGGTGTGACTGTGCGCAGTCCTGGCGCCAGCATCATGAAAAACAAGCCGATGAGCCAAAGCACCATCCCCGATTTCACGCGGCTCGACTTCCACGCTTTCCCGGCGAGCGTCTTCACGAGCGCAAGCCCCGGGTCGCCGCCAGCACCGCGATTACTACGCGCATGCTGCGGGTGATTCGCCACAGCTGGATCTACGTATGGCAGTCGCACAAAAGAGTACATGATTAGCATTACGATACGACGCTCTTCAAGAGCGTGCATCCTCCTTCCTTCCTGTCATCGCGAGAACCACAAAAGCACGCAGCGATGCGCACAAAGCGCCACGAGTGCTCGGAGCTCCTTCACAAACGAACGTATATGCAACGCAGGCGTGTGCGTATTTTGAGGCTCACTCACCTCTCTCAGCCGCGTCTCCGTGTCCTGGACGTCGATGCATCTTCTTGGCTTCTTGTGACGTGTCTGGTCGTCCGCCCTTGTCTTGATGTCGTTTGCTTTCTCCCATCCCAGTTTCCGAAGGCAAGATGAAGTGACACCTTCTTTTTTTGACATTAACGACAAAGGGCTACTATTCTGAGTCCTACAGTGCATGAGTTCGACAAACCAAATGGTGCCAACGGATTCTGGAGCTGTTTTTGAACAGCTCCAAGTTGTTCGATGAACATATTGTGGATAGTCATGAAACGCTTCGATGGCCTGCTCTAATTTGGTTCCATGCGATGTGCATTATGCATGTGGCTGAGAGAGAACGCGAGAGCCCCCAACACGCGTGCGTGCTGATGACGCGCGTGTGGTACGGGCGGCCACCCTCGACACTTTCGCGCTTGCGCATGCGAATTACCGCTGATCGCGCCAATGAGCAACTACGCGCTGTCCAATGGGAAGAAGCGCGCGGCTTTGCCCAAGCAGCTGGAGAAACTCGACGTGGCGCTCGAGCGCGAGAAGAGCGTCAAGGCCAAGCAGAACAACAGCAAGAAGGCGTCGACAGTGACCACTGCCACCAGTGGCATCAGCAGCAACAATGCGAGCGCATCTGCACCTTCCTCTTCCCCCGAGACGCGAGACAAGAGCCCGACAAAGCAGCGCAACGCCAACAACAAGATCGCGGTGGCTACGTCTCCTGAAGCGAAGAACGTATCGCTGAAACGACCTGCGTCTGCGCCTGTCAAGCCCGCAGCGAAGAGCGCGGTGAAGCCAGCGAGGGCATCAGCGGTTGGTACCTCAACACCGTCGTCCTCGCCCATAAAGCAGGATGCAAAGAAGAGCGTTCTTTCCGACGATACGACAGTTAAACCCATCGAGGTGAAGCCCAGGAAAGCGACGCTGGACAGCAATACTGCAGAAAAACAAAGTGAGGGTGACCGCGATGGTGCAGACGGCGCTGTCATTGGAGAGACCAGCGGAATAGACGAAGACGAGCCTGCGCGAGGGCACTACGACATCTTCATCCAGACGCGACAGTGCGAAGACGTCTGCTCCAGCCTCGGCCTCACGCTCAAGCACATCCGCCGGATGAAGAAGAAGTTCGACGCCAACGACATGTACTGCACGTACGTTTACTAGTTCTCTATCTATCTCACTGCTGGTTTCCTTATCAACATCATTCGTACGAGCCCTCACCCCATTCATCATTTGTTTGCTTACAACACCAGCGGGGAGATCACGCAAGCCGAGTTCTTCTTCATGGTCAACGAGGAGGAGCGACCAATCAGCAAGGGCATCTTCAAGTTCGGCAACATCGAGAAGGACCAAAAGTACATCTCGTTCGACCAGTACATCCTCTGTGTCGTGCAGTTCGCGTCGCTCACCAAGCCCGAGCTCTTCCAGTACGTCTTCGACCTGTACGACGCCGACCAGTCCGGCTCGCTCGACGAGCGCGAGTTCACGAAAATGAGCAAAGAGCTCCAGAGCAAGCAGTTCTGCTTCCCCAAGAACGTCGAGACCGCGATCAAGATGCTCGGCGGCGCGGATGGCGGGCGGGGCGTCGACATCGAGGACGGACTCGTGGACATCGCGCAGTTCATGAAGTTTGCGCGGAACTTCCCCGTCGCGTTCTACCCGATCGTCAACATGCAGAAGAACATCCGCGCCGCGACGCTCGGCGAGTCCTTCTGGTCGCGGATCGTCGCGCGCAAGCTCAAGATCCAGCAACTGCTGAGCTACATGCGCCGCAACTACGGCGTGATCCCCGAAATGAGTGTGCGCGAGCGCATCTCGAGCTTCTTCTCCGACGACGTGTTCTACATCCGCAAGCGCGCCGGCGAGCTCTACGCGACCGAGCTGATGCAGCGACGGCTCATCGGGTTTGAAGACTAAAGGTTTATACCTCAATGGACAAGATGCTGATACTGGGCTTCATAGAGCTGCCGCGCTCGCCTGCGCACGCGGATCGTCAAGTTCTCGTGATGGAAGACAATGTCGAGAATCTTGGTCTTCCAGTCCACGTCGGGCTGTCGGCCATTGTTCCGGCCCATGTACGTGAGCATGTGCTCCACCTCCAGCTTCTCGCGGGTCTTCTCGATCCAGTATTCTTTGCCCAGGCTGCCCACGCGAACGTTGCGCTGCATCTGGAAGAGCGGCTAGAACGCGACTCTATTCTGTCGGGAGAGGCGCTCAAAGTCCTGGAACGTGAGCAGCGTCTGCTGCGACATCAGGTCGCGACTCGACGCCATCTTCTTGGTCGCGATGCTCACGTTCTTGGAGAACGCCAAGTCCATCGCCTGGAGTTCCTTGCCGGGCTTCAGGATCTCCGACTCGCCCATGGCGCCTCCCGTCGCGCTGTCTTCATTGTGCACCTGGTAGACGAACTTGAGCAGCTCCACTTCGCTCAGCAACGCGAACTCGCACACGCACCAGAGGTACTCGTCGAACGTTAGGCGTTGCTGTGAAGATGGGACCTTGGCGATTCGGAAGATCGTGCGCGTGAGGTTGCGCCGCTCTTCGTTGATGAGGAAGAAGAACGCGGTCTGCGTGATCGTATTCCTGTCATGCACCGAAGCAGAATTAGGTTAGCGCTAGTTCATAGAGTCTTGTCAATGATCAAAAGCCGTCATGCATCAATAACGTACGTATCTCGGTGTCCTCGTCGTTGAACTGCTTGCGCAGGCGCCAGACGTCCTTCGGCGTCATGCCCAACCGCGAGCAGAGCGCTTCGACCTCCTGGATCTCCACCATTTCGCCATACAGTTTTCCCGATGAAGTGCGTCGTGATGGCTGCTGAGATGCTGCGTTGTCGTCATTGCTACCGATGTTGTTATTGTCTACATCACCAGGTTTTGGTGTCTTTGCGTGGCGTGAAAGGGGCGATCGAGACGGCCACTGATGATGACCCTGGGAGGGTAACGGCGCTGTGGAGCCACGCGTCAGCTTTGATTGGTGGGATAGTGCCTGCACCTCATTGCTCATCAGAGACTGGTTTGACGATACAGGCTGGCCGCTCTCTGCTTCTGGCTCTGGTGGTGCGGCTGCTGCAGCGATCTTGCGGGGATTCACCGCAGTCACTGCTTTCGATAGCCGCGCTTTGCGCTTCGAAGACTTGGGGTGAGGAGGATCGGGGGAGTGCGGACGGGGCTCCAGTTTTCACGCTCTTTCGAGTTCTCTGGGTTTGTGCTCGCAACAACAGCGATTGTCGGACGTCCTACAGCGTGGTGAGTGTTCATAACGAAGGACAGTAGCGGCGAGATCGATGTAGATGAATGGCTCAAGATGGTCGCTTACCTTGTCGCTGATTGAGACGGGATCAATACCAGTAGTCCTGATCCAAATGCCTGCGATCTTGTAAGGCGGTAGGTGCGGCTCAGAAGCGCAGAGGGATCTGGAAATAGGTGCTGAGTGAGCACAGGAAAACCGCACTGCTCCCTATTTTTTTAAGACCCAGACTCTCAGGCTGTCTGAGTTTGCTGGTCTTCTTCATAGAGGTAGTCACATTTCTTCATTCTTGATGACGGACGAGCCGCTGCACGAGCGATGCCACTGAGAGACGCAGACAACGTCAGCAGTTCACCACCGAAGCCTGAGCACAAGGCGAAGAAGAAGAAGAAGAAGAAGGTGAAGCCCCACTATATAGAGAGCAACGACGACAGACCAGCGAAGAAGAATGTCGGCGAGAGCCTCGAGAGTGTGAAAATCCGCAAGTTGGTCGTCAAGCAGCGGTCCACCGACGAGCTCCAAAGGAAAAGCCACATAGGCTCAGTAGCTCATCTCAGACGCTCGTCGTCGTCTTCCGCGGTGATCCCCATCAATGGACATCAGCAGCAGGAAAAAGCAGCAGAGCAGCCAAACGAACGGCCTGTGATCCAGACGCAGGGCTACTCCACGGGGGTCTACCGGATGCTTCTCGAGACCAAGCGCGCCGAGCTTCTCTGCGGATCTGTGATGCTGCAGTACCGCCAGGTCGCTCACTTGAAGAAGCTCTTTGACAGCGAGGACGCGTTCCAGAGCGGCGAGATCACCCAGGAGGAGTTCTTCACGCTGATCGGCGAGGAGAAGCGCAAACTCTCGCAGGGCATCTTCGCGTACGTGGGCTTGGAAAAAGACATCAAGCGACTCAAGTTCGACGATTTCGTGATCTGCGTCGTCACCTTCTCGACGCTTTCTCGCCCCGAGCTGCTCCACTACGCATTCACGCTCTTTGATCAGGATGCCTCGGGTGCGATGGACGAGCGCGAGCTGCGGGAGTTCTACGGAGACCTCAAGAACAAGGGCTTCTTCTTTGAGAAGAATGTGCAGATTGCGCAGAAGAAAATGGTCGACGGCGACATGAAGCACGGCAAGGGGATGCACGACGGGCTCGTCGACTACCAGGATATCGCGAACGGCAGCACACAGTTTCCCGTTGCTTTTTACCCGATCCTGCAGTTCCAGAGGAACATTCGCGCTTCGACACTGGGCGAGCCGTTCTGGATCCAGGTTGAAGAGCGCAAGCAGCGCATCGAGGTGCTCGTGCACTACATGCGGCTCCACGAAGGTCACTTGCCGCCACTTTTCTTCCAGGAGCGGATCCGCGCGCTTTTCAACCGAGAAGTCTACGGCGTGCGCAAGATCGCGGTCGTCAAGTACACCGAGGAGAAGCGGATATGGGATCTGGAGCGCGAGAAAGCTGCTCGTGGGGAAGGAAACACTGCTGTAGCTGGAGGAAGTCTTGAAGAAATCGCCGAGGGCGAGCACTAACTGCTGTAACAAAGACAACGTCACGTACCACCAACCACATATTGTTCCCCTCACAACAACCAATAGAGGTGACCAGAGCAAGCGTTATTTCGTTCACCTCAAAAACAAGTACGAGCCCAGCAAAACGGTCGCGACGACTGTGACGATGAGCTTGAGCAGGAAGAGCCGCGAGGCAGCTCTCGACTGCGGCGAGAGCTTCACTTGGGTCACCATGACGCTGCTCGCGATGCGCGGGGTGCCGGCACTCGCCTGGACTGTGGCGTCCAGCGTGGACTTGAGAAAGCTGAGCACGGGCAGAGGCGTCGAGCGGTTGTTCGCGAGCTCAAACACGTCCTGGAACTCTGCAGCGAAGCCAGTTTCCAGGTTGGACGCCAGGTCGCTCTGTGCGATCAAGAACAAGAAGGAAATGTACAGGGAGGCTAGGTTAGTCAAGCAGAATCAAACAGCAAGAATAAGCAAATGACATCGTACCATGGTTACCGAGTTGGCAGAGCGCGTGCTGCTCAATCCAAAGTCGACGAATCGAAGGATCGCGTGGAAGAACACGTCCGGAAGCGGCAGCAGCACCATGATCGCGTGGATCGACAGGTACGTGCACGCGATCGTGTCGGGTATCCAGCTGCTGATCTTTGCCTGCGAGGAGCTGCTCTCCCGCGCCGACGAGTTCACCTTCATCACCTGCTCAAAGAGCGTCGACATCTCGTAGAGTGCTTCGACGAACAGCAGCCGAAAATTACGGTCGCGAAGACTCGTCTCCACGCTTTCACCCGCGAGCGCGTTGAGGTAGTAGAACGTGCGCAGCATCGTCGTGCCCCACTTCAATGCTACAAACACACATCAAGCCAAGAAATAACAGAATAGTTAAGCTGTGACTCTCGCGAACAAGTGTTTGACTCTGTAATGCTTCGATTCATACCTTGGATGTTGCGACGGCTGAGCACTTGCAGCCCCGTGCCTTCGAGCATGTCCAGCACGAACAGCGCTTCCACTTTCTCTTTCCTGTCCACGCACAAACCCACAGTACCCCAATACAAATCAGCTCACAAACCCCTATTTAGGTGGGTTCGCACGAGCAAAAGACAACGTACGGCAAGCGCTCGATGTAGTAGCAGCCCTGCGAGAGCGGCGACAGAACGCCCTTGTCGTCCTTCACGACCTGAAAGCCCAAGCCGCCGTGCAGCACGATGCTGTCAGCGAATCTGAGAATCGCAAAGCGATATGCGTCAGTTGTCATCTCTTACCTCCTCCCTCCCCCCCCCCCCGTTCTTATCCAGTAGATAGCACATAAGATCATTCGTTACCCGTGGTCGAGCTGATTCAGTTGCCGCAGCGTCGTCTGGAGACTCACGACAATGCGCTTCGGCTGCTTCTTGTCGGCCTTCTTGATCCTATTATCAGTAGCACATCCAAGCAGATAGTTCAGTAAGAACGCCCCACAGTTACCATTGGTTCTTGGCGCGGTGCCAACCATATATCCGCTCTCCAACCAACACACCCACCTCTTCTGCAGGAATTGCATGCTGTTCGCCGTCGCGTCCGCATCCAGCAACAGGATCCACACGTGGCACTTTGCGAGCACCTGGTACGCGAGTGTCTCTTCGTACTGCTCAGATCTCAGTGCCTGCGCGTCGATCACGAGTCCATCACTTCTCAGGGCTTTCGTGGTGGCTTTCACAACTGTACTGCCACTGTCCTCGTCGCCCTGTTGTTGCTGCTTCTGCGATGGATCCAAGCCGACGACAGACACTTTCTCGCAGTGGCCGCTCACCGCCAGACAGATTCCGACGTACTTGGCGCTCTGCTCGCCCTCGCGCGACGCAGCACTCGCGTGGGAGTAGAGCACTGCGACGCGCGGTCGCTGTGCCACCTCTGCTTCTGCTTCGCGGTTGTTCGCCATTTCAAGTTCTTGCTGATTTGGTAAGGAGGCAAGGTTCGCTGGTTAAGAACATGTAGATTAGTGTCATGTTCTTATCACTATTTTGCATGTATTAGACAACAGCCGATAACTGGGAGATCCAACACGCTGTTTGGAAGGACCACCAAAATGTACTTAATAAGGGGTCTATATCTAAATGAAATACAAACCGTGACAGATTCAGGAAGAAGTTCTTCGCATGTCAAGTTATTGACATGCGGGACCCAAGGAAGGGTTTCCACCCCAATACCAGCGCATATCCATGTTAAACACCCTTTGATTTGAACCAGAGTAGCAACGCTTTTCAAAACAAGATTGTTTACAATCGCCAACTTCGCTCTCAGTCACGAACGTGTTGCCGTCGTAAATACTTGTCTCGATTTGATCTACTTCACAAATTATTTTATAAAAAGAGACCTTATTCAAGTGGCCCATTTTCCCTTCTTGAAGTTGTGAGCATTTCAGCCAATCACACTCTCGCACTCTAACACTCGTCGACATTTGCCTTATCCATGTCGACCCACAGCTCACAAGAGTCAACTCTCCGCTCGCAATCGACCAGAGTGTGAGACGCAATACAAAAGCGCATTTCGCTATTCCGACGCGCAGACGCAACGCAGCAGCCCCCGCTCAGCAGAATGCTCCACCGATTGACGCGCCCCGCCGCCGCCGCCACGCGCGCGGTGCTGCGAGCCCAGACCGCTCGCGCGATGGTACGTGCCTCTCTGTCACGCTGCGTCATCGTTGCTTTGCTAGCGCTGTACCCATTCTCTTTGACTGACCAACGCATTGCGTGCACTAGTCCTCGTCCAGCAGCTCGTTTGACCTCTACACGCCGACCGAAGAGCACGGCGCGCTCCGTGAGATGCTTGCGAACTTTGTCAA
Organism: Globisporangium viniferum; assembly: GCA_023333705.1. Classification (NCBI taxonomy): domain Eukaryota; phylum Oomycota; class Peronosporomycetes; order Pythiales; family Pythiaceae; genus Globisporangium; species Globisporangium viniferum. Next base: position 159,482 of record JAASFI010000002.1, on the reverse strand, counting down.
GACCAAGGTCGACCCTCAGGTGCGTGTGTGCTCGTTGTCTATCCGAGTACATAGAGGGGTGAGAAGCCGGTAGTGACGTCGGTGGGTGTTCTCTTTACTAATTTCGCAGGCTCTGGAGCATGACCGCGAAGAAAAGTTCAACATTGAGCTCTTCCGTGAGCTCGGCGACCTCGGTTTGCTCGGCATCACCGCTCAAGAAAAGTGCGTTGTGCTCGCTGATGATCTCGTATTTCGTGCGACAAATAGTCTCTAACGTACCCATCGATTGCTGCCTCTGTCTTGTTTTCAGGTACGGTGGCTCCGAAATGGACGCGTTGGCGGCTGTGATCGCGCACGAAGAGCTCTCATCGAGTGACCCGGCGTTCTGCCTCTCGTTCCTGGCGCACTCGATGCTGTTCGTGAACAACGTCGCCCGTAATGCGTCTGACGAACAGTGTGCCAAGTACCTCCCAGGTGCGTGCTCGGGCGAAAAGATCTGCGGCATGGGCATGAGCGAGCCGTCTGTCGGCACCGACGTGCTGGGCATGCGCACCACCGCGAAGAAGTCGGACTGCGGCAAGTACTACATCCTGAACGGAACGAAGTAAGTGTTGCTGCCGATGTTTGATTGCTTTAGCTTTCAGCACTGTTTGCTAATCGTATAATAACCTTGTATCTAGGATGTGGATCACCAATGGCGCTATCAACGACACCGAATTGGGCGACGCGTTCCTGATCTACGCGCGCACGGGCAACTCGGGCAAGGCGAAGGACGACTTCTCGTCGTTCATTGTCGAGAAGGGCTACGAAGGCTTCTCGCTCGGTCAGCGCATCAAGGACAAGTGCGGCATGCGTGCGTCAAACACCGCCGAGCTTGTGTTTGAGAATGTCAAGGTGCCAGTGGAGAACCTCGTCGGCCGTGAAGGTGGCGCTGTGCTCTGCATGATGCGCAACCTGGAGATCGAGCGCGTGACGCTGGCGGCGATGAGTCTCGGCATCGCGCGCCGCTCGATCGAAGTGATGAGCAACTACGCCAAGGAGCGCACGGCGTTTGGCAACCCGCTGAACAACTTTGGCCAGATCCAGAAGAACATTGCGGAGTCGTACGCCGAGTACATGGCTGGGCGTGCCTACGTGTACAACACTGCCAGGTGCGTCCGCTGTGCGTTGATTGATGACGAGTCTTTTTTGCTAATCTCCAGAGTCTTACTAATCTTGACTCTATGTTGTGTTGGCTGGATTGCGATCTACTACTGTACAGACTGCTGAAGCTGGACAGCGTGGGCAACCGCGTCGACACTGACGGCGTGAAGCTCTACTGTGGTGACATGGCGAAGCGCGTCGCAGATCGCGCGATCCAGACGCTCGGCGGCTACGGCTACGTGGGCGAGTACAACGTCGAGCGCCTCTGGAGAGACTCGAAGCTGCTGGAAATCGGCGGTGGCACCAACGAGTCGCACCACAAGAACATGGTGCGCGACCTCGCGACCCGCGACCGCATTTAAACTGTCAGCCCGTACTCAGTCAGAAACATACCTTGATTAAGCCACGGCGTATGCAGCAAAATAATGAATGAGCCTCTAGAGTGACGATCTCTATTTGTGAGTGGTGAAAAAGCATGGGTTGATATAAATCCATGGCCAGCACTTGCCAACGCAGCATCCCTCTCTGTAGGAACTGAGGGGGTCTTCCTATAGAAGAACTGAGTTGAAGTGGCTGACGTGGCGAAATCCAAAAGGCAGATAGATCCCCAGAGCCCCATGAATCAAGGCAGAACATCTCACAATGAGAGGAACACAAACAATACACGGCGATTGGCCAGCAAGCAGCAGCACATTCCACGGCTGATTGGCATTGCACCGCAGGGCCGATTGGGTCATTTGCGGGTGAGCAAGGGCCACAAGATCGCGATCCATGCAGAGACAGAAAAGCCTGCGACGAAAGAAGATCGCGTTTCAACTCAGGGATATCGGGTTACATCGAGGGTACACGGGCCTGTTTTTTCATGAAACCCACGATCACTTGCCAAAAATCAAAATTGAGCCAATGTGGAGTGCGTGAATAAACCCGCGGGTTTGAGTGGTTTCGCTTTTTGAAGCTGTTCGGTTGGTTGGTCGGGAAAATGCTCTGACACGTGAATGCGAGGAAGCATGTCAAACTGTGAGTTTTGGCAAAGTGGCTTCACTTTCGAACTCTCCATTTATTTACATTTTGCAGCGAGTATTTAGTGCTGGATTTGGGGGTCAGACATCATGCAAACGAGAGACACTTTTCGCCTTGGCCACCACAGAGTGCGCAAGACGCGATTGGGCTGTAAGCCAACCCCACCCAACAATAAAAAGTATTAGCCATCCGAGAACGTAACCTTTGCCATAACATCAGTGCGCAATCCGAGTATTTACGGATTGTACCGTTGTAAAAACGCAATGTTCTGGAAGGTGTACCACTTTTACGCACTTTCCCGCTCGTAAAAAGGAAGAGCGCCAGATCTAAAAGACCACAACATGACGCAAACCTCTACAATCGCATATCTTGGTTACGTAAGTATGCAATTAGTCAGGTTTGGGTCAGCGCGGGTAGGGTTTTTGTGTTCCAACTGGTTGACCCCAGGTGTTCGCCAGAAAGAAGAAGTCGGTCGGCTGGTCGGCAAATATAAAATAGTAGAGGTTCTTCACCTGTGCAACTCGATGTTTAGGTCGAGTGACCTTTCCCTGCTTTCTCTTTGTGCTTCCAAAGAAAGAAAACAAACCGCATCGTCACCACCCACGGGTTTTGAGGTTTTATACCGAGGTTTTATATGTTCATGGGACCGCGTGCCGAGGTTTTTCGGTTTGGAAGTTTCTTTTTTGCCCCCTTCGCGCCTCCACCCCAATTTTCCAAAAAAACCACTCGCGCGCTATTTCATTTTGGATATTGGAAGGCGAGTGCGAGAGCAAAGCGACCCCCCCCTCCCCTCCCTCCCAATTAGAGGCGCCCCTCACCCACACAAAGCAAACAGTCACTCTTTCAGAAGAGAAAAAGAGGTCCCGAACTCGGAACTCACGACCATCACTCTGCTTTCCAGTTGCAAATTTGCCTTTGCGCTTGGTGAACTTGGCGCGCTCGCTCATTTACAAAAGAGCAAGCGGCAGCGCAAGCGGAAGATAAAAAGGGAACGCACACTCGACCGCCCGCCCGCTCAAGCCAATAAGAAAGACGCTCGCGAGTGAGAGTGCGCCAGAAGACTCCCACACACACACAGCAAGCAGTACACAGAGACAGACAGATACACTCTCTGTATACAGGCGGCGCTCAGCACAGACACCGGAGGCTGTTCGACCGACGCAGCAGTTGAAGTGAGCGACGGCGGCATTTCGAGCAAGCAGCAGCAGACGTCCCTTTGCGCGTCCGCAGCAGCCAATATAGACGACCCAGCAGTCGACGACGACGTGCGGGTTGGAGCGGAGAAGCAGCAGCAACAACAACAGCAGAAACTAGCGACGACGCCGACTTCGACGACGCCGCTTCTTTCGACCAGACAAGCAGCAACGACGTCGCCGATCACGCAGTCCCCGCAGCAACCCCAGCACTTTTTCCGGACAACGGCGATTGAAGTGGTCGAGCCAGGGAAGACGCCGAGCTGGACCACATCGGGAACCGCAGTCGACACCCCTCAAGGAGGCGGTGCTGCGAAGAACATCGACTGTGTTCGCGTCTGTGTGATGATGGTCGAGCAGCAGCAGCAGCACCAGAAGTTTACGCCTACAGATGACCTGAACGGAACGGTGACGCCGACTGAGACGACAGCAGCGACATCAACGAATACCAGCACATCGACGATGACACCAACAAAGACAAGCGAAAGCGGATTACTACTGCCTGGCGGTGCGAACGGTGGCGAAAAGAAAGAAGAAAGGACGACGATGACAACGACTAGTGCTGAATCCGCGCCTGCAGATGTGGATCGTTCGACGACAGCTTCAGCTGATGTCAATGGAATAACGCAGAACATTCTCAGCGCCTTCACATTGCCGAAAGAAGTTACACAGTATTCACCGCTGTTGGTTGGCAAGTACTACATTCAAGACAAACGAGCAGTGTGGACCGGTCGCTGGGGAATGACGGAAGCAGCGTTTGAGGACAACGGCATCACCAGTCCGTTCGAGATGAAGTCGCAAGAAGATGTGTACATTGCGACTTGCTCTGGTAGCCGCGAGGTCGTCCATCCAGCGTTTGCAGACGGATCTCTCGCGCGCTCTTCGAAAGTGGAGAATGTCCCAGCTTCAGAGATCTGCCCCGCGTACTTCGGATACGAGAGAGACGCTGCGGTGCGATCAGCGATGCCGTTCCACAGCAAGTACACAGGCTTCTTCCAGATCCAAGCTGCCAAAGGAAAGTCACAGACAGTCACAGAGAAGGATGTCGAGATCCATTTCGTCCACGATCCAAGTCTGCCGTCTCATTTCTTGGTATCTGGTTCAGGCGAGAATCGGTTTGGGCTCTTTTCTCTTCACGGTTCGTTGGACAAAGTGACCAACGAGCTGCGGGTCTACAAAGTGTACAAGCCGAAAGAGAAGGAAAAGCGAAGTAGTCTACCTCGACGTGGACGTGTTCCGAAATCTGCAGCGCAACCAAACACTCTCAAAGTTCAGACAAAGGCACCAATTCCACTAGCGCCGGTTGCTGCTGCCGTCGTCACGCCTCCTGCTACAATCGCCATCCCAGAGCCGGTGACTATTGTCGCACCACGACATGTTGTTGCGACGCCTGTCGTTGATTACAGCTCGCCGTCTGTGCTGGCAAGGGGTCGATCCGAGAGAAAGCGCGTTGCGCCAGCCCATTTGCGAGAAGAGAATGTGATCGAGTTCGACCGAGTTCCGCATGGAGTGAAGAAATGCCACAGTATTCTGAAGGGGCTCATGGCAAACCCGAAATCGGCACCGTTCTTAGCACCAGTGGATCCAGTGGCTTTAGGTATTCCTGACTACTTTCAAGTGATCAAAGAGCCCATGGATCTCGGAACAATTCGGCAGAACCTGGAAGGCGGGTACTACGACGACACTTCTGTGTTTGCAGACCACGTCCGCTTGGTGTTCAGGAACGCGATGCTCTACAACGCCGCCCACAGTCAGGTGCATATTTTCGCAGTGAAGCTGTTGGAGGATTTCGAGAAGCGCATGAAGAACCTGAATATGAAGGCAGCGGCAAAGGAAAAACTTGGCGACAAGCAGAAGCTCGTGAAGACGAAGAAGGAGAAGAAGTACGAGACGGGCCACTCAACGAAGAAGGTGAAGGGTGGTAAAGGCGCGAAGGGCAACACGAAGCGACGAGTTTCGGAAGATGACCAAGGCTTGATCATGTCTTTGAAGGAAGACATTGAACGATTGAAGGCCACGCTTGAGCAACTCCAGCCGAGTGCTGTGAAGATTGTGACTCCGAAACCTTCGAAACCTGCTGCACGGTGAGTCTCTTTTTTCACTGGTCTTGTGTTTGTCAGATATTGTGACTGATGACTATATTCTGGCGTGTTGTTGATTCAGTCCTTTTAAAATGGAGGACCTGACAGAAGAAGAGCTGAATGAGCCGATGAGTCAGACGGACAAAGCTCGCTTAGGCGCCGATATCCGATCGCTCCCGCAAGACAAGATCAATCGCGTGCTTCAAATTATCGCCGAGGCTGTTCCTGTCGCAAAACTTGCGAACGAGTACGGCGAAGTCGAGATTGACATTAACGCGTTCGACACCCGGTGTTTGCGCATGCTTGAAGGCTACGTTCGGGTGAGTTTTTGTCTGTAGCTGATTTGGCTATTCACTGTTTGATGCATTCACTGACTGTATGCGTGATGTGCTTGCAGGAAAATGGCATTGGTCGAAAGCGCAAGCGTCCAGTCAGCACAGCCATTGCCAAGAAGGGGAAAACATCCCCACCTGTGAATCGGTTGAAGTCAGCTAAGGTGGCTGCTCTCAACATTCGACAACGCCAGGAAGAATTGAAGCACCAGCTCGCTGCGATCGATGGAGAGGTAGTGAACGGAGTGCAAGAGAAGCGACCTGATCAAGACGTAGTGATGACCGATGCGGATGGTGCTGCTGATGTTGAAGGCGCTGGGAAGAAAGACGCAGAAGATGACAGTTCCTCTGACAGCTCGTCCAGCTCGTCGGATTCGTCCGACTCTGATAGCGATAGCGACAGCGATTCTGAGTCTGATGGCGAAGCTCCTCTCCAAAGGGTGGGTAATGCAATCTAGTCATCGATCGTTAGAACTGGAGTTTGCGAGTTTTGTTAACGCATCCTTGCTATCTCTTCTTGCAGTCTCCATCGCTGACGAGCGGACCCGCTTTGTCGCAGATATTGGTGGACTCGAGCTCTTCTCGCACTGGTTAGTTCGTGTTGACCCTTTCTTGCTCGAATTGTGGTTCAAAAGTTCTAAAGCGCTCTGTTTACAGATGCAGCAAAGAAAATCCGGGACGAGTTGTCAAGTACCGAGCCACTGAAGGTTGAGAATCGCGGCGCGTGGAGTCTGCTTGCACAGAAGGATTCATCGAACGGCAGCACTCCGGTTCATCCCGAAGACAGTCAAACCAGCTCGCTGTGGCTGTCTGCGCGTTCCATGGAGCAGATGAAGCAGCAAAAATTGCAGCAGAAGGAGAAAGAGCGCAGCGACGAGCTGGAGGCTCAGCGTCGTCGAGAAGCTGAGCAACGAGAGCGTGAGAAAGAGCGAGAGCGCGAGATAGTGGAGCGCCGCAAGCAGGCGCTCGAAGCACAGGAAGAGCGTGTCCGGGCAGAACGAGCTCGCGAAGCTGAGCGCGCGCGTGCAGCGCAGCGAGCCGTCGAGCGCGAGAAACTGACACGAGACGACGACACGGAGCAGCACGAGCACACGCTGACGGAAGACTTGGAGTCGTTCAGCTCGTCGTCGTTTTTGTAAACTATGTCGCGTGGAAGACGGAGCGAAGACTCGTATGTGTGTGTGGCGTGTGCAGACAGCCTCTTTTGATGCTCGATCACTTGGCGCTGGAGGACCGACCGCCCTATTAAAGACATCGCCGAGTGTTGTTGCCCTTATTTAAGAACGAAGAGAAAGAGAACGAAAAGATAATGAAACGCAGATACAAAACACCATCATATCTTCGCGTTTGTTATATCTTTCTCATGGACATATTGGCTTTGTTACCTACCAACCATGTGTTGTTGAAGTTCCCCCAAAGGTCACTCTTCCAAGTTGAAACTATTGCAGCGACCCCACGGTGACTGAGTGGGACAAACTCACTGACGCGTCACCGCGATGGAGGGCAACTCGCTGCAGGCGCACGAGCTGCACAAGAAGTTCGAGGACCTGAACGAGGAGATCAGCACTGTGCTGCGCCACCAGCAGGACGCGTTGAGCGCCACGAGCAGCAGCACTGGCAATGGCTCCTCGGCGCACACGAAGAAAGACGTGCTGCGGCTGGCGAAGCGCGCGCTCGACTGGCGCGAGGACGTCACGGCGCTCGCCAAGCACATCGAGCTGCAGCTGCAGCACAGCCGTGCGTTGCGTGGCCACGAGGCGTACGGACTGCTGAGCACGTCCGCGGCGAGCCAGCGCCAGCAGGAGGACGACGAGAGCGCCAAGGTGCGCTGTCTGCGCTCGGACCTGCGGCTGCTGCTGGACTTCCGCGTGGGCTTCTTCCAGAAGAGCAAGAGCGCCAAGGACCCCGCGGTCGCCCACGCGCTGCTCTCGGCGGTTGAAGCAGAGACGGTAAGTGGTTCTTGCTGACTGCACTAACGGACCGAGTGATGGTGTGAAGTGGTGTTGATCTGTGTGGTGGACGTTGCCTGAGGATCCCCCAATAGAAGCAGCTGCGGGACTTTCTCGAGAAGAGCGTCAAGCGGGAGAAGACGAGCGGTAAGGACGCGCTGGTCGTCGAGCTCTTCGAGGCGCGGCGCGAGCTCATGAGCAAGATCTCCGAGGACGTGCTCAAGGAGAAGAGGCAGCTCGACCTCGAAGTCGGGTACGTCTGTCTGTACACGTAAATCGTTGATTTTATTGCCGCAATGGCGCATTACCCACCCCCGCTGCCATCTTTTTTCTCTATGCAGAGCGCTCGAGTCCGGAACAACAGGTGGCGGTGGCGTGGGCGACTCGGAGCGAGACGTGCTGGCTTCCTACGACACACAGCTCTATATATCCCCCCACCCCACATATTCCCTCTCTCTTTGTTCCTGTCCTACTTGCTCTAACTAAAGGTCGTTCGATATATGAAGAGAGTTGTCTCCTTAACGGATTTCCCCTTGAAAAATAAATGTACGTCAAGCTCGTGCAGGAGCTCCAGAATCTCCAAAAGGAAATGCGCAACCGCTTCGCCACGAAAAGCTGGAAAGACGCGCGGCGGAGTCCAATTCACACAGCAGCAGCAGTATCGAGTCCTGGTGTACCCGGCGGCGCCAGCGGCTTTGCACTTGGTGAGGTGGTGCCTGATACCAGCAACCACCAGCAGTACCAGCATCCAGGCAATGGGATACCCGGCAGCAGCAGCACGTTCAACCCGCAAGGCGTTAACACCACAAAGAACTCGGCGCTGCTGGACGAAGTGCAGTTCTCGATGCAGAAGCTCAAGCGCGAGCTCGCCGACCTGAAAGCCGCCAACTCGAAGCTGCTGCTCGCCAACTCGCAGCTGGAGGACGACGTCGTGCACCTGCAGCGCAAGTTCGACGAAGAGAAACGCGCGCACCTCAACGGCAAGAAGCTGCTCATCCCAAAAGTTCAGAAGGTGCGTACGTGGGTGCTGCTTTACGTGCTTGCTTGGGTTTGGGTGTGACATCTTTGTGTGGACACGAAGATAAGTGCTAACAATCAAATCCTGTGTTGTTTGCCTACCCGACACATAGCTGGAGGAGACCGTGCAGACGACTGCAAAGGCGTTCGATGAGCTCAAGCTGAGCGTCGACCTGATCACCAACATGTACAAAGTGAGCGAGGCGCTGATAAGTGACGGGCTGCTTTGTCTCTCTCTGTGACCGACTGACTGACTGACTGATGGATTTGTTCTTCTTTGCAGAGTCTCATGCAGACGCTCGCGACGCAGCAGAAGGAAGAAAACGATCTGAAAAAGGTAGTAAGGCATCTGAAGAAAACCAGTTTTACTACCCAAAGCCCAGAGCCAAGGTCTTATTTGCTCATGATGGTGATTAGCATTTGACTGATACTCTTGCTCTCTCTCTCTCTCTCTCTCTCTACTTGGCAGGAACGAGACCGCATCTCGCTGCTGTTGGCGTCCGAGATCAAGAAAATCGCGGCGCTGACCAAAGTGCGAGAAAACCATTTTTCCGATCATCAATCAGCTCATCTGATGAAATTGTGAATTCTCAATATTGTCGCCTCACATACGATTTTTCTCTGTGTGTGTCTTGATAGGAAAATGAACGCAAGGACAAGCTCGTGGCAATCGCGATGGGTGCGCGCTTCGAGATGGTCCAGCTCGCGAACCGCAATGAGCAGCTCGCGAAAGAGCTCTGCGACGAGCGGAACGCGTTTGAAACCCGCGCGAAAAGCGCCGAAGACGAGGTCTTCGTGCTCAAGCTCCAGCTGGAAGGCATATACGCCCGTCTAGAGACAGCGGAAGGAAAGATCGTGGGTTCGAACAACCGGTTCGCGCAGCTTCAGAGCGAACTCACGGCATCCATGGAGGCGTCGCGCACGCGCGAGCAGGAGCTCCAAGTGAACTTCGAGCGCGACTTCATGCTTCTGCAGGCGAAATTCGACAAAACCAAGCGCGAGCTGCTCGACACGATGTCCCAGAACCTCAACCTCGACGGACACCTCAAGAAAGCGCAGGAGAAGATCACGCGCATGGCGAATATCAACGGCTCGGGGGCGGCCAGCCACGGGTAGACACGAAATTCGTATCGTGCGATATATATTGAACCACATACATGTGCACTTACTTGGTCTGCTTTGTTCAGTCGCTCGCTCGTTCAACACCTAAATCTCAATGTCGCGCTTCTGAGGCATGCGGATGTGGCGCATGGTCGTGCCTGCCTGCGTGGGCTTGAACGGCGCCTGCTGGCCGTAGGGCTTTGGAATGCCAAGCTCTTCGGGGATGTACGCGTTCGGACGCGCCTCGGCGGTCGTGTACGTGAGCTGCGTGGGGAAATTCTGTGCGTGCGCGGCCGATGCCCTCATCTGCTGCTTCATCGTGCGCATCTCTTCGTTGCGGAGCTTCTGCGCCTGCAGACGCACCAGGTGGTGCTCGCAAAACTCGTTCGGCGCGAGCCCCTGCTGGAGCCTGCGGCTGCACTCCTCGACGTCGACCATCGCGTCGTGCTTCTCCTGCTGGAGCTTCATCGCCGTGGCCTGGTACATAGAGAGCTCTGAGACCACGGCCATCATCTTGCGCGTCGTTTCCTTGATTTTGCCCTGGAAGTCGTTCACTTTCTTCGCGAGCTCGAGCGTCTCGCCGCGCCGCTCGGTCGCCTGCACGCGCAGCTTGTTGGACAAACTCGTGACCTCTTCGAACACAAGCTCTTTCTCCAGCAGCTGCTCTTTCTTCTTGTTGTAGCGCTCTTCGAGGAACGCCATCTTGGTCGCGAGCTGGTCTTCATCGGGGTCGTCGCCGTCCAATGGACGCCACCGCTCGCTGTTCTTCGGGGTTTCTAGGTCGCGACAGAGCAGCTCGGTGACGTCTTTCTCCTGCTTCAGGTCTTCCTGGATGTCGAGGATTCGCTGCGCGAGTTTGGGGAGCCCAGGCAGCTGGCGTCGCGCGTTCTCGAGCTGTCGCTGCAGGTCTGCGAGCTGGATCTTGAGCATGCGGATCTCCTGGTCCTTGCGCGTGAGGCCGATCTCGCCCTCGTTCAGCGCCTGCTCCTGGAGATTCGACTTCTCGTACAGGATGCAGAGCTCGTCGTTGCGGTCGATGAGCTGCACGCCCGTCGCGTTGCGCGCGTCGACCGCGAGCTCGTACTTCTTTTTGAGACGCAGCATCTCCTTCTCGGTCGCCGTGATGATCCCGTTGAGCTTGTCGATCTCCACGATCTGCTGCTCGACCTGCTCTTGCTTGAGCCGGTACTGCTCGTGGCACTTGTTCGTGTCGAGCCGCGGCGAGTCGCGCGAGCACTGAGCGGTGCCGTGCGCGAGCTTCTCCTTCACTAGCGCCTTGTCCTTGGCGAGCGACTCGTTGCGCAGCACCTCGACCTCGTTGTGCAGGATCTTGATCTTCTCCTTCATCTCGGCGAGCGCCTGAGACGACGCCTGGATCAGGTTCACGCACTTGTTGCGCTCGTTCTTGACCACATCGTAGAGCGCCGAGAACTCCTTGAGGTGATTGTTGGTCTCGTTCCACTTCTTCGCCAGGTCAAAGATCACGAGTTCCTTCATCTTGAGCTCCTGCTGGGTCTGGCGCTCGGCCTCGAGCGCCGACGCGGCCTCGCGCGCTTTCATCTCGCGCTGCGCTGCGAGCATCGCGATGAGCTTCTTCTGTTTGCCCTCTTCGATGAGCCACTGCACGACTTCGTCTTCGAGCGACGTGACCGTGGACGTGAGCTCGTCGAGCTCAGAGGACTGGTGCTTCTCGCCGTCTTCTTGCTTGAGGAAGCGCGCGATGAGCAGATCCACCTGCTGCTTCACCTCGAACTGCATCTGGGTCTGCTTCTTGTTCTCAGCCTTGAGCGCCGAGATCTGGTGGTGCGCGTCCACGACCTGGGCCTTGAGGTTGGGCAGCAGCGCCTTGTTGCTGTCGTGCAGCAAGATCTTCTTCTTGAGCTCGCGCTTGAGGTGGTCGTAGTCCTTCTGGTCCTTCTGCACGCGCTCGTTCTCCCGGCGGAAGCTCATGTCAAGCGCCTTGGCCGCCACCTCAAGCCGCGTCTTCTCGCTCAGCCGCAGCACGTGCGTGTTCTGCTCCTCGCGCAGGTGCAGGTTCACGTGGTCGACGTCGCGCTGGCGCTGGTCGATCGTGTCGCGGTGCACGTCGAGCTTGTGCGAGAGCTCCTTCTGCACGTCCTCGGCCTCGCGCGCCTTGGTCGTCTGCTCGTTGATGATCGCGTCGAGCTCGACGATCTTCTCGCGGGCCTTGGCGATCTCGCGCTCCAGGTTCGCGACCGCTTTCTGGACAACGTCGGCCTGTTTCTCCATGCGCTCGGGGTCGTTCTGCAGCTGCGCGAGCTGCTTTTGCTCGGCGCCGCAGCTCTGCTCCAGGCGCGCGTTCTCGCTCTTGAGGAACTCGAGCCGGACGAGAAAGTCCTTCTTGCGCTGGCTGGCCTTGGCGATCTCGTTGTCGATGCGGTGGTTCTCGTCGCACAGCTTGCTGATCTCGTCCGTGAGCTTCTTGACCTCGGGCTCGATGAGCTTGGCGTGCGCCGCGAGGATGTCGTCCTTCTGCGCGAGCAGGTCCACGTGTTCGCGCTGGAGCTCCGTGATCTCGAACGTGAGCACAGAGTCGCGGTCGATGCACTCGGCGAGCTCCTTGAGGGCCTTTCCCTTCTCCTTGTCGACCGACGTGAACGCCGCGAGCTCCTCGGCCTTGCGGATCGACTGCTTCTCGACGCTGATCTTCTCGCTCAGCAGCTCGCTGTTGAGCGTCTTGGCCTGCTTGAGCAGCGTCTTCTCGTGCTTGTACGTCTCGAGCACGCTCGCGTTCAGCTTAGCGTACTTCTGCTTGTGGAACTGCAGCTGCTCGAGCGTGAGCATGTCGGCCTCAAAGTACTGCTCGAGCAGCCGGAACGCCGACGCGTGCGACGACGAGTTGGATGCCAGCACGTCGCTCGGGAGCTCATTGTCGCCATTGCCATTGCTGGCATCGCGCTCTGCGGAGTCTCTCGCGTCCGTCATAGCGAAGGCGCGTTAGCTGCTTGTACATGTACGCGCTTACGCACACTATCGATCATGCGTGGACTTGGCATTGCCCCCTCCCTCTCATCATGTTGCTTGAGCGTCGTTTCAAGGAAGGTGATCCGTTTCATCCAAGCCATCCGTTCCCACTGTGTTATTGGTCTAAAAGGCAGCTGTCAATTGACATTTAGACCAATCAAATCGAGGAAATGGCTAACCCATCTTTGAACATCAGCAACTGTAGTGAGGTCACTAAAGTGAAACGTTAAAACAAATTTGTCGCGTTTGGCTTGCAATTGAACCCTTCTTCCTGAATTCTTCGTCTGTGGCCATCATCATCATCATCATCTCAGTTCCTCAGTGAGTGCTGCGCGAAGGCAGAGAAGCAGAGAAAGCAAGCGAACAGAGCAGAGCAGAACGGAGTAAGAGCGAGCGAGCATGACGGACCATTGCGACGTGGAGGCGCTCTCGCCGCGCGAAGGGGATGCGACCCCGAAGACAACGGAAGTGACCGAGTCGGTGGACGTGGAGGGCGAGGACGTGGCGGCGTTCCCCGACGCGCCGTTCAGCGTGCACGGCCACGCGATCCGCTCGATGTGGGCCGAACCGGACGCGAGCTCTATCCAAGTGCGCGGCTCAAAGTACATGGAGGACAACGTGAAGATCCCCAGCGGACCCGCGCTCGGCAAGCTGTTGCACGTGGACCTGTGGAACGTGGCGTCCGCAGACGAGCGACATCACATCGCGCGCGCCGAGGAGCGACGCCCCAACAGCGTGCTCAAGCACTGCCAGAAGGAGTTCCCGGACTCGCTCGTGTTCATCCTCAACATCGAGCTGCCGAATACCGAGAACTCGTGCGTCGTGTCGTACTGGCTGCTGCCCAAGCTGCGCGACGCGCAGTCGGACGCCGAGCACGACCCGGAGAGGAACTTCCAGCGACTGCTCTGGGCGTTCTGCAACGCCGAGGACGACGAGTTCCGCACCAAGCGCTTCAAGCTCATCCCGGACTTTGAGAACGCGCCGTGGGTGTTCCAACAGCTCGTGCCGAGCCGCCCGGCGCTCACGGGCAACAAGCTCACGCAGCACTACTTCCGCCGCAGCAACTACTTTGAGCTGGACCTGGACATCGCGTCCAGCACCGCGGCGTCCTACATCGGCTCGCTCTGCTGCAGCTGGGCCACGTACCTGGACGTGCACGTATTTATCACGATCCAGGGCGAAGCAGTGGACGAACTCCCAGAGCGCGTGATCGGCGGCGTAAGCTTCAAGTACCTGGACTTGGCGGCCGCGACCCAACTAGAGCAAGAGTATTAAGGGACGCGTATGAGTGTGAGGGGGTTTGGCTTGTGCTCGCGCCACGACGTCACCAACCTAGACCTAGACACTTCCTATCGTAAAGACACCTTTTGAGCCAAGATAATCAACCGTCGTCTTGGACAGTTTTGTTGATAGCTCAACCTTCGCGTTTCGTGTGTGGGGTTCTTTCTCTATGTATTGCTTGTGCTCTCGTGTTCTGAGAATGACTGTATACCTAGTTGAGACCAAGAGATCCGATCCGATCCGTGGTCAGTCAGGCGCATGGGCAAGTGAGTCTTGAAGTCCTAGGCGCTCGGGAGGACCTTGTAGGGGTTGAGGATGCCGTTCGGGTCCATCATCTTCTTCATCTGCTGCATGAGCGTGATCGCGTTCTCCGACTTGGACAAGTGCAGGTACGACGGCTTGTGCGTGCCGATCCCGTGCTCCGCGCTGATGCTTCCGCGGTACTTGGCTATAGGTATTTTACAAAGAGAGTTGGATACAAATGTCAGCATCAATGACACACAACGTTACGATGCAAAAGCAGCACTTACATGTGAACTCAAAGACGAACGGCTCGATGGCGTTAAACACCTTCTCGTCGTACTCGAGCGTCGAGATGTTCAGGTGCAGATTGCAGTCGCCCAAGTGGCCAAAGCACACCACCTCCGCGCCGAGCGACGACACCTTCTCGCGCGTTTCTTCGACGATCTTGTAGTATTGGCTGATCGGCAGCGACAGGTCGTACTTGTACACATACCCGCGCGAGCTCAGCGCGAGCGTGATATCTTCGCGGATGCTGAACAGCTTGCGCGCCTGTGCAGCGTCCTGCGCGACCGTGCCGTCGACCACAGTACCCGAGCCCATGGCGTCTTCCAGGAACGCCTCGAGCTTCTCCATGTCGTGCGTGCTGTTGCTTCCCGAGGTCTCGATCAGGATGTAGTACGGACAGCTGGACTCGAGCGGGTCCTTGTGCCAGTCCTGCTGCGAGAGCACCATGTCGAGCGACTGGCGGTCCATGAACTCGACCGCCGAGAGCACCTCACCCAAGTGCTTCTTCGCCTCCACGAACGTGCGCTGCACCGCCTCAAAGTCTTCACAGCCGAGCATCGCAACGTTGACAGATGACGAGCGCGGCGGCGTCAAGATCGACACTTTCGTGACGACACCGAGCGTGCCTTCCGAGCCAATGAAGAGCTGCTTGAGGTCGTAGCCCGTGTTGTCCTTGCGCATGGTGCTCAGACAGTCGACGATCGTGCCGTCCGCGAGCACAGCCTCAATGCCCAGCACCGTGCCGTGCAGAGAGCCGTAGCGGAGCAAGCGGAGACCTCCGGCATTTGCAGACACGTTGCCGCCGATCTGGCACGTGCCCTTGGCGCCAAGGTCGAGCGGCATCATGTAACCCTGCTTCGCGACGTAGTTGTCCAGGTTCTCGAGGATGCAACCAGCTTCGCATACGAGGATGCCCGACACTTCGTCAAAGTCGATAACCGAGCTCATCGCAGACGTGGAGAGCACAATCTCGTCAAACACAGGCACGCTGCCGCCGACAAGTCCCGTGTTGCCGCCCTGCGGCACGACCGGCAGACGGCGCTCGTTGCAGTACTTGAGAATCGCAGACACTTCTTCTGTCGTCTTGGGCTTGAGCACGAGCTGCTTCTGGCTCTGCGCCTTGTACTTCTTGAGCCAGTCGACGTTGTACGGCGCGGTGTCGTCCAAGTCAGTGAGCACGGCTTCCGGACGCAGCACTTTGCGGAAGTGCGCGACGTCGTCGTCGTTCCAGGACGCGAAGCTCGCGTTGCGCGTCACGGGGCGCTCCGTGCTGAACGCCGCAGAGAGCGCAGAACGGCTTTGCGCCAGGACGCTTCGTCGCGCAGCTGAGTGCGTGGCCGCAGCGCTCGTGCGCAGCATGCTCAGGACCACCATCGCTTTGCCTCCGATCCAATTCAATCTGAACTTCGACGTCAAGTGTGTGTGTGTGTGTGTGTGTGGGCAGCAATGGTCTGTGGTAAGCTGAGTGTTGCACCAAGCAGAGCGGCGAGTTCTTGTGGCGCAAACACGTTTCCGGTACCTTCAAGCAACCTTCGAGAAACCTTCACGAGAACCAACACTCGTCGAAGTATAATACAGTTATCAGCAGTGTTTTATACACCACTTTGATTAACGCGCTGATTGGTCAAAAATAATTGCTATAGGGACAAAACTGAGCGATAGATATTAAGCTTGTGCATTGTAAGATCAAATACAATTCTAAAGCAACTAGATATTTAGCTTGGGGAATGTATATCAAATTATTATTCTCAAACCAAATCAAGCACCTCACGAAAAGTGGCTTTCACTCGAGCCAACCGTTTGGCCGCTTTGATCACCAAACGCGAAGAGACAAAGCGAGAAGCTCAAGGCGAGAAGCAATTGCCTCTCTGTTGCTGCTGCCATTTGGGTGCTTTTTTCATCTCGCGAGGCGACCGGAATACAACAACCAGCAGACGCGCGCCAAGATGTGGACCTGCACAGCATGCCGCCTCGAGTTCGAAACGTTCAACAAGCAGAAGGAGCACTTCCGCGCCGACTGGCATCGCTACAACCTCAAGCGTAAAGTGGTGGAGCTGCCCCCGGTGACCGAGGAGCAGTTCAACTTCCGCATGCAAAAGGTGCTGCAGGACAAGCAAAAGGCGCTGGAGAATGACCCGAAGCACAAGCAGTCGCAGAAGCGCGAGGAGATGAAGAAGTCGGGCGTGAAGACCATGACCAAGTGCGTCGCGTGCAACAAGACGTTCACCACGGACAACGCGTACGAGAACCACTTGACCTCGAAGAAGCACTTGGCGAACGCGAAGAAGAACCCGACGGTCGCGGACGCGGTCGAGACGATCCAGAAGAAGCTCGACATCGTGTCGCTCGATGGCTCGACTGACAGCGACGAGTTGCCTGAAGACAGCCCGAAGAACCTGACTGACGAAGAAGTGGCGCAGTCGCTCGAAGAATACAAGAAGAAGATCCCACTGGCGAAAGAAGACTGCATTTTCTGCACGCACCACGCGGAGGATTTCGACGCGAACCTCTCGCACATGCTCAAAGAGCACGGCTTCTTCATCCCGGATGTGGAGTTTTTGGTCAACGCCGAGGGACTCGTTGGCTACTTGGCGGAGAAGGTCAAGCTTGGCAACTTCTGCCTGTATTGCAACGGCAAGGGCAAGACGTTCCGCGACTACCACGACGTGCAGAAGCACATGACCGCGCTGTCGCACTGCAAGCTGCCGTACGATGACGACGACGACATTGAAGAGCTGATCGATTTCTACGACTTCTCGTCGCAATACGCGTCGTCGAAGAAGATCAAGGCGATCAAGGAGAGCGGCGAGACCGAAGGAGAAGCCGAGTGGGAAACCGATAGTGAAGCCAGCATCGACGACGACGAAGAGGTCGTTGAGGAAGAAGACAGCGACGACGACGAGTTCGACGAGAACGAGGCGATCCACACGATCAACGTGTCGGAGACTGGTGAGCTGGTGCTCGCGAGCGGCAAGCGTCTCGGTCGCCGCGAATTCCGCCGCTACTACCGACAGCGCTTCCGCCCTGAAGAAGCCCGTGAGTCGGTGCTCGCCGCCACGAAGGAGCGCCTCCTGCTCGCGTACCAGATGGCTGGCGTGGAACCTGGCACTGGCAGCACCGCGCTCTCGCTTGCTTTCGCAGCGAACCTCCTGAAGAAGAGAAACGTGAGTGGCTTTGTGCTGGATGTGATGAGACTTTGGCTGGTTGGGGGTGTTCATGGACCTTACACTGTGTGCGTTCTTTATTCTCTTCTCCCTTTTAACAGAACATTGCAAGCGGTATGACGATCACCGAGTCGAAGCGAAAGAACTTTTTGTTCCAGAAGCACCGCGAGCGCTTGGATACTCGCAGTCACAAGTTCCAGACGAACCCGAACCGCAAAAAGCTTGTTTGTGTGTAGAAATACTTTTGCGTCTGCCGTTCTTTGCCTATATTTTGCACCTGCATGAGCCTTAATAAAGTATCAATATCTTCGAGAGAGAAATGACTGCCTCTTGTGTGCGCTCACAAGAGTTTCTTTCGCTTCGCTACTGGAATTGGATTGTACGCGTTGGTGCTGCGATTGGTCTTGGGTTTGATCTTTGCGCTGAAGTTCTGCAAGTCCGACGAAATTGAAGCTGGCTTGACTTGCGCAGAGAGGTTCGTGGGCGTTGGTTTACGTTCGTTCCTCAAGGATGGTCCAATTGAATTGGATTCATACTGAAAAGGATTGAACTCTTGTCGTGGGATCTGGCGGAGCAATTCTTTAATTGCAAAGTCATCTTCCTCACTTGTCGCCGTCGCCGCCGTGTCTTCTGGACCATTGCTGGGGGGCGAGATCAACAGCTCTTCTGCGCTTGCGACTCGAAAGAAGAAAAACTGTTGCCGTTCGCAATCCCCAGACGGCACCAACAGAAAAAACTCCGCGCGAGTCTGTAGCAGGTGCATTGGTCAATCAGAAGCACCAATTGCCGCCAGCTCATGCAAATGATGTACCTGCCGCGTGCACCGAAGGATAGCACCGCACTTTTCGTTTCGTAAGAAGTGCGCAAGATTTTTGAGTTGACTGGCGTTCGTCTTCATGCAAGCGTCTGAAAGCGCTGACGATGCTGATGGTCTTCCGTGCAGCGGGCATCCGACTAGCACTGATGGATGCACAGATGACATCGAGACAAAGTGTACAATCTTCATGTGGCTCATACCAGAGTGCAAGGTTTGGACGAGGCGATTCTCTTCCTCCGAGCTTGGTAGCAAGTGGTTGCTGCGAATGTCGAGACGCAGCATGACGGACTTGCTCTCAATCTCACAGACACCGGCTCCATTGAGGGCGATTGTTGCCGTCACACTTGGAGCGGCTCGATACAGCCATTCTTTCTGTGATCGTAGAGGTCAACGATGATAACACAGGGACATCACATTGCACAAAACGGTCAAGCACAACAAGCACACAGACATACCACGACGCCGTGCAGCTGGAACGCGTAGTTTTCGACTTGGCGGATCTCACATCGTCCATTCCCGCTGTCATTGATCGCTCGAAGGAGATGGAGAATGTTCTGCGAAGATCGCTCGGTGCGCTCATCATCCGATCTTAGCAAAACAAATTGAACTTCGTGTAATTTCTTCAGCCTGTCCGCAAGTGACGGAGCTCGCGAATCTTGTCGCACAATCTCGGCGAGCCCAGGCAATTCATCCGCTGAAGAGATCACCGACACAGCGAACGACGAGTTCTCGAACCACTCGAGTGCTCGTGAAAGCGAGCCACCGTCGCCGTGAGCGGCATCCTCGCTGCCAGTGCTTGTAGCTGGCTGGTTTTCCACACGAGATATGCAATCATCAAGCCGCTGGCGGACGTCATCCATCAGATGCGGGTTGCATCGAGTAACTGCGACAGGGCGTTCCATGCCGATTTGCTGACTCGCGATCGCCTGCGCGTTTGCAGCGGTCACGAAGTTGATTGAAAGGAGCAATCGACAGCCGTCAACTCCCGCATCGTCGTCTTGATCGCAGTGACTGGTCGCAGTTTTGCCTTGACGCATGGAAGCAGGTTGAATCTGCTGCGCCAGGAACACATATTCGCACACCAATCTTCTGAGTGCGCCGGTGTACCTACACCGATCGATTGATGGACGTGTCGGTCCATCCATCACACGCGTCAGTCTTTCTGTCAATCCCATCTTTCCACCCACATGAGTGTGGAGGACAAAGATCCCTTCGCGCAAGTCGTTTTCTCATCTTTTCATCCATCCAAAATGCACCACGTCTTTATGAGACCACCAGATGAGGTCTCAGGTCTCGTCAAGCGCCGCCGCGGCCATGCATTCGTCGCGACATGAGCAGCAGCGACAACCATCAACAAGCACCAACGACACACACAAACGAACCCAACCCAACCAACCAAGCAGACAGGCATGACCTACCGTTCCCAGCGCCGCTGATTCGCTTCGTCACCGTCGCTGCTGTGCAAGAGAATCATGAGCGCGTGATGGATGCTCCTCATTCTGCGCGCGCGTCTCGGATCTCGCGAGCTTCTCGCCACTTTCTGTGCTTGTTCCCGAATGAGATTCCGCATTCTGCGCGCATTCCAGGATGCGCATTATTCCGACCAACACTCTTGATTTGTCAGTGGTGTGTCGCACACCACCGATGCAGACATCTTGATTTCACTATGCTTTTGCGTTTCTGTGTTACTCAATATATCGGCGAAGCAGAAATCTTGATTTCAATATAGTCGTGCATCGTAGCGTTGAACGATATATCGGTTAAGGAAATCACGAAGTGCGCGAACTTCAACCTGCGTTCCCTTCGTGCAACATTGCGCTTCCGTTTCTCACTTAGGTGCGAAAGCATCCATGTCGATATGCGTCAGAAAAAATGTTCTTTTTTAAGTCACAGTCGTGCGTCAGTGAAAGAATAGGGTTTAAGGCCGAAACCCTACCTTTTAAAACTAATATATGTCGCTGGCTAAAATTTATCACATATGCCAGCTCAATTAAATTCAAGAGGACTTTGTCCTATGGTTGACTGAGGCTGCCGCAAACCAAACTGACCACAGACTTGGAGGCCATAGGATACCGGGTCTGATAGCTTCAGAAAGCGTTGCAATTTCGCCTCAGACTGTACGCGTATGCGATTTGGTCTACAGATAAGCGCTGTTTACTTGCTTTCGTCCCATGCTCATGCAGGGAGCTGAGGGGTTTTTCGTTGTGGTGGCCATCACCAGCATTGACGTTGGCGGAAGGAAGCCAGAAACATGTCATACCAGCTTTGAGCTCTGAAGTGCGAAAGACAAGCTTAGTGCTTGTTCGGCTGTTTGCTATTATAATTCATCGATCGAAACATCATACGGTTGGTCAAACTCTGGGTCTCCAGATTTCGTTGACAGAAATTCTCCCAGACCAAACTTTCACTCACGTCCCATATCCCGTATATTGAAAATCTATCATGCAATGCAGTATATCGGGATACCAAGTAACTCAGGGATCAGATTTACTGGGCTCGACAAGTCACACAGAAACCTGAAACAGTGAAAAACAGGGACCGAAATTATAAAATGTGGCAGTTGCTGGCGTCACAGTGTGTCCATCTAACCGCAAAAGACCGAAAATAGAACAAAGCGAAACCCAAAAATCGGTCGTTAATTTTTCTTATTTTGCTGCGACAGAAACGGTCGCCACCCAAATTCTTTGTTTGTCCTTTCCATCCGACCGACCATGCAAACTAATGATGTACGATAAGCACAGTGTAAATAAGTTTAGTAATCTGCAAAAAGCAAGCAAAAAACGTGCGAACAGGACTTTGAAAGCAAACTGATCATGATAGTTCTCGCAAGCAGCACTGTGATTAGCCGTTCTCCTGTTTCCCACATCAGAGTTTGTTTTGTTTTCATTAATTTGCCTATCCCTGCCCTTGCCCTGATGCATAAATAGGCTACATTTTATCCAATCCGGAAGCTTTCTGCGGCTAGGAATCAGCAAAGGCGATAGGGTTCAGTACGGTACGGTACTGTACGGCGTGAGTGTTGCTGTTGGGGCAGGCAGTTGACATGAATATGAACAGCAAACCACAAGGTCGCAGACAGACAGTGGACCTGAGCCATTGCGAAAGTCGCTCATTGAAAGCCACTCGCTCAGACCTGTGTCTTCGTGAAGAGGAGTTGCTCAACAATCGATCAAGCGCACAATCTGGCGCTGGAGATTGCCCCAGTTCTGTTCTTGCGCTCCGCACACCACACGCATCGACGCGCCATCATTTGCGAAACGCTTCTCCGGTCATTCTCTTGCTCTCTCTTGTGAGTGAGTGAACGAGTCTTGTGCCTGTGATCTGCGCGTGTGTCCTGCTTACGTACTGCTGTCGTGTCGCGCAGCGTGCCACTCTCGGGACGAAGAAGAAGCGCAGCGAGCGCTGGCGTGGCAAGCGAGAAACAGCAGCTGGGAGTGGGTTTTGGTGGCGCTTGCGAGCCAAGATACGCTGGACACTCGCCTGCCTTCTTTCTTTCGAGAAGCACCAGAACGAATTATCCGACCGACAGACACAACCGGGTCGTACGTACAAGACAGACAAAGACGACGAGAGACGACCGCTCGCTCGCTTTCCATCTCATCCGACGTGCGCGCGGAAGAAGAACAACAAGAAGAAAAGGCAACCCACGTGCGTGTCGGGTAGACCATCAAGCGAGCGAACCCATATCGCGCACTCCCTCACAACGACAACAACGATCCAACGAGCGATCACACGAAGCAATCTCGCTACGGACGACGCCCCCAAAATTTAATTCGCAGGAACGATGAACGCGTTCTTCTGGTCTCGCCGCAAGCCGTCCATGGAGCTCGTGCGCTCGGTGGACGCACTGCTGGGCCAGCTCATCCCGGAAGACAAGCTCGGCCACGCGTTCGACGCACTTTCCATCGCGTGCCCCGACGACCGCGCGTTTGACATCGGCCGCAAGCGCGGCGGCAGCAACGGCAGCAGTGGCAGCGCCACGACCGGGACCAGCGACGACGTCGATGTGGCCATCAAGCCACAGGACGCCGAGCTTGTCGCTTTTGAAGTGCGGAAGCGCGTGCGCACCGACTCGGGCGACGTCTGCGATCCGTTTGACGACGGGCTCCCGCACTTGCAAGAGGAAGAGAACAGCGACGAACAGAGCGATGACGAGCCGTGCGAGAAGACGGTGCCCGAGGAGCTGGAGCGCCACTGGGCGAAGATCCGCTCGGTGTTCCATCGCTGGGACGACGACCAGGGCGACCGCGAGAAGAAGATGGACCGCATGGCGGAACTGTTGCTGCGCTACCGTGTGTTGGAGAAGGCTTTGTACCCAAAAGTGATGGGGCTGCTCACGTTCGAGACGCGCAAGTACGTCGGCCACGTGTTCCGCGCCATGACGGTGCACAACCTTCAGGGGTTCAACGAGTTTGTCGCCAAGCGTCCCGAGATCATGGGCTGGTTGGTCGAAGGGTACAAGAACAACGACACTGCGCTGATCTGCGGTGCGATGCTGCGCGACTGCTTTGAGCACCAGGTGCTCACTGTGACTTTCCTGCGGGACCTGGAGGCGGAGTTCGCGTACTTGATCAAAGTGACGCTGAGCAACAGCAACTTTGACATCTCGGCCGACGCGTTCATGAACATCACGCGACTGCTGACGAGCCACAAAGAAGTAACGGTGCACTGTCTCGAAAGCGCGTTCGATCGCATTTTCGGACAGCTCAACTCGCTGCTCTCGTCGCCAAACTACGTGACGAAGCGCCAGGCGTGCCAGCTGCTTGCGGAACTGCTGCTGAACCCGGTGAACTTTGCGGTCATGCAGCGATACGTGTCCTCGCGGAACAACCTGAAGCTCGTGATGCTGCTGCTGCGTGAGCCAAGCCAGGCGCTGCGCATGGACGCGTTCCACGTGTTCAAGATCTTTGTCGCGAACCCGAACAAGTCGGTCGAGGTGGAGCAAGTGCTGCTGCGCAACCGCGAGAAGCTGCTGGCGTTTGTGAGCGACTTCGGCAAGCAGGAGATGAACCGCGAGTTCCACCAGGAGCGGTCGCTGCTGGTGTTCACGCTGCAGCGCATGGCCGAGAAGGAGAAGCAGCTGCTGTTGGCTGCCACGAACCGCGCGCATCAAGCGGCGCCGAGTGCGGGCGCGAACGTGCAGTCAGAGGTGTGCGCGCACCAGGATTGAGGAGGATTTGTTTTTGTTGTTTTGTAGACTACTGGAAGATTGATTGATTGATGGAGGAGGATAGTATTTAAGGATGGAAAGGAGTAGGGGGCAGCCAAGTTGATAGATTAAGTAAAATGCCCGTCGTCGTCTCTGGCCATAACAACCGAGCTGCTAGAACAAGAAAGAAATGTGTGCGCATTAAATTGGTTCATGTTGTTTGACGTGCTGCTAGAAAATCGGGGAGCTTGGTTCATGCTGTTTGACAAGCATGCATGCTTGTCTGTGTGACGTGCAGAATAAATCAGTAACGGGCGACTCAGGTCGCAAGTTGACTTGAGATCTTTTGCGTTCGCGTGTGAATAAAAAAAAGAATGCCAGACGCCACTTTCGACGCTCTTTCGCGATCTTGCCCTTCGAGGCACGCGGAGGACAAGCAAGTTGTTGCATACATTAAAATGGTGGCCGAGGGAGCCTTCACAACCACGACTCAAAGAGTGCACGAATGCAGCAAAGCATGGATGTGTCTGGATCGCCTTCACCAAGCAGTTGTGCATAACATGACCCCTCCGCGCGCAACTGCCAGGTACAAACAAGTGAGCCAAAAAGAGGCACGACCGAAAACATACCTTCACGCTGTCGCTGTCTCAAGCGCGATCTTTTCCTTCATGATGGTCCGCCACCACCACCCATGCGCATGTGCGCGATCTTTCTGCACCCTCTTCTCGCCACAGAAGTGATGCGCATCACGAACAGTGCACCGATGTCCAGAGAGACAGACTCACCGCTCGAGCGCCAAAGAGCTTCTGCGCGCATGCGCCGATCTTTTGCTTTTTCCTTCTTCTTTGCCTTTTCGAGGCGTTCGGTCGTACCCCTTGGGGCATTTTCGTTCTTCTTTTGTCGCTTCGATTTTCGCATTTTGCAACGGCCAACCGAAAAGCGGATAAGACGCCAATTTTAGCCAATCAAATCTGCAAAAAGGCGGTTTCATTGACTCAGAGGGCGGCCCACAGCACAGTCTGGACCGTTACAAAGCACGGATGATAGGGTTTTTTACTGACGTTGGTTTCCTTCTTTTTTTCTCGTTGGTTCACTCTGCTGTCACTCCATCAGACAGGTGGTTTGACCTCTACTAATCAAATAGTTATATTAAGCAACTGTTTATTATTTTAAAAAGGTTCCAAGTGGCACATTTACTGTCAATATTTTACTTCAATAAATACAATGCGTTTTACAGAGGCAGTTGAAAAAAGTAGACATGTGGTGGGAAAACGTAAAAGTCCCAAGCACGCCAAGGACGACGACATTACAATCAATCGACAGCTCAAGCCGACCGATCACACCGACCAAAGTCAGCGAGACGCGCTCGCTCGCTTCGCTTGCTGCCAAGGTGTCACTCGTCCCACATTCCGTTAAGACGCACGCCCCGCTGAGCGAGTACGAGCAGCAGCCACAGCTCCGAGCGCAAATCCCGCACTTCGCGCCTCCACCACCTGAGTCGTATCGCATCGCCCGAGTCGCCCGCCGCCTCCCATCCAACAAGCAGCGTGACTTTGTCCAGTTGTGGAGCCTTGCGACCGACCGATCAGCCACTCAGCCAGCCATCGCTTCGCGCAAAGCGTCACGACAACGCGACCCCTCTTTCTCACTCTCACGCATACACACAACACACACACCACGATCGCCGAGCAGCAGCTTCGTGCTCTGCACCCCCACATCCACAATAGCGTCCTCCGTAGCCTCCGCGATGGTCGATGACGAGTCGATCTCCGTGAAGATCACGGCGTCGAAAGAAGTCGAGACCGCGCTGGGAATGCCCGCGACGTCGGCTTCCGGGGCTGCCAAAGGCGACAAGTTCACCATGTACACGGTGTTTGTGCGCAACGTGACCACGGACGGCAAGACCGTCGTGCGGCGGCGGTACTCGGACTTCTACAAGCTGCGCAAGGAGCTCGTGGAGATCGTGTCCTGGAACCACTGCGGCTTCTGCGACCAGTACCTGCACCAAATCTCGCAGTACCCGTTCCCGAGAAGACGGCTGCTGCGCTCGAGCCGCGCGGCGGTCGTGAAGGAGCGCATGGACAGCCTGCGGTTGTTCCTGCGCCACATGCTGCTGTGTTTGATGCACCGGAGCTTCGATGACTGCTCGCAGGCGCGCGAGAAGATCGAAGAGTGCATCTTGAAATCGTTTCTGCAGATCGACAATGCGAGCTCGTTGTTCCCGAACCTGTCGACCAAGCAGCAGCGTCCGATCGAGATCCTCCAGGCGAAAGAAGAGAAGCGTCACCAAGAGCAGATCAAAGCCGCGGGCTTGCGCACGCAGAGCTACGGCTACACGTCCCAGATCGAGCGCGAAATGGGCAACCCACAGGTGCCACAGCCGCATCGCCAGGTCGCAACCGACACGTGCCATATCTGTCTGCAGAAATGGACGCACTGCTATTGCAACGAAGAGCAGGACTCAATCTATCCAGTGAATATGAACCCCGCGCATATCGCGCAGCGCGAGATAATCGAGCGCGCGCTGTCTGGTCACTCGCCTTATCAAGAGCCAAGCCAGCAGCAGTACCAGCAACAACCACAGCAGTATCAGCCTCATCATCACCATCACCACCAGATATACAACGGCGCGACTGTCGAGTACCCGTCCATGGCCGACCAGCAGGAGCCGCCGTACCAGCATCGCGAGAGCTACTCGAGCATGGACAGCGACGCGAGCCGCTGCAGCCGCTGCGCGCGCGACTGGGACAACTGCTACTGCTGTCAGCAGGTCTCCCCCACCGCGTCCTCCGTGTGCACCGATCGCTGAGGTTTGCGAGTGGTTCCCGACTGTGGGAACTCGACTTCGCATCCGTCGCCCCTCCCGTGTAGTACTCGCGAAGTTTATTCCAAAGCACCATCTATCCATCCATCCATTCTAGAGATCTATCCCATAATATGAACAACACTTGTTTTCGTCATTTTCATGGTGTGTTCCTGAGCAACAACCAGACAAAGCCATCCAGTTGGATGTTGGATGATACAACATATTTATTTGTTCAATCATGACGTATGATTGGCTCAAATATTTAAAATATCACTTCCGATTGGCTAAAAATGCGTCGAGTGGCTTACTCGGAGCGGCTCACTCCATTCCAATTGATCGATTGACACGGACTGACAGATTGATTCGCAGCAATTCATCATGAGCGGACGCAAGAGCAACGTGCAGTGGCAGGACTGGCGCGAGTGGCAGGACGTGCACGCGGCGCTCTTCTCCGATGACGTCTACACGCAGCAGCGCGCGCTCTCGCGGGTCGCGGCGTGGCGCAGTTGCGCGCAGCTGCCCGTCGCGATCTCAGCCACCGCGCAGCTTCTCGAGATTCAGCTCCACGAGCGCATGGCGCAGCACCACCACCACGGCGTTGGCGTCGCGTCGCGCTCACACATGGAACTCTCGCTGCAGTACGCGTCAGCGGTCGTGCGCTGCGTGAACGGGCTCGTCGACAGCGCTCAGAAGGGCATGTACGCGATGGCTGTGAGTGGACTCGCGCAGCGCATCGGCATCCCGCTCTGGATCGTCGACTTGCGTCACGAATCGACGCACAACCAGATGCCGTCGCTGCCTGTGCTGCGGTTCGCGGCGCACCACTTGCTCGCGTGGCTGCGATCCAACTACTGGTTCAAGCAGGAAGAGTTGCTGCGCACACAGGTGCAGCAGATCGGCGGCGTGTTGCAGGCGAAGGTGGCGGAGTTGGTAGGCGAGACGCCAGCCAAAGAGCATGAAGCCAGTACCAACAATGGCATCGAAGAGACCAAGCCCAAGTCAGAAGTTGCTCTTGGTCTTGCGGGACAGCTCGACATTGACAAGGTGCGCAACATCGTCGTCCCTCTGCTCGTGTTTGGCGCGCAGTTTGGTGAGCAAATCGCGCCGACGGGGCTGCTTTTCCCATTCCCAAAATCGACAACCGACGCGCAGACACCAGCGGAGCAGGCCGCGCAGTACCCGCGAGACGCGCTGTTGCCTCTGCTTCTAGAGATCCAGACAGTGTGGCGCAGCTTCAGCGCGTGGCTCGTCGCCTCGCTGTGCCACAGAGTGTTCATCCTCAACACCATCGATAATGACGAACCTGAAGATGCTAGCGTCGCATTTGAAAAGTGCCGCGACACCGAGATCTGCCTGCTGTGGATCAAGTTCCTGGTCGCGAACGAGTGGCGCGAGAAGCTCAAGTTTGCCGTTGAGCCCGTGGAGGATCTGTACCACGCTGGTGCGGAGATGCTCTGCCGCTCGGAAGAGCTCAAGTCCGAAAAGGAAGACCACCCGGAGCTCTGTGCTCTTCACGAGCGGCTACAGACCATGCTGCGGTCCTGTAAGGGAATCCGCACCCACGCGCTGCTCACGACCGACGCTGCGATCAATAGTGTGTTGAGAGTGAACGAAGATTCGCCGTCATGGATGGAGCTCCCAGCCTGGAGCAGCTGTCCGCTGGGGCTTCGACACACCTACAGCGAGATCGACCACTCGCAGCTGGAGTACTCTCTTGAAGTCGACAGTCTTCTCGACAGCGCACAGAGCTCAAGCGCCTACGCTATCGCAATAGAAGAAGAGGACGAAGCCATGGAAGACAGAGAAGACGCGCAGATTGACGCCATCATGGCGGAGCTCGACGCGTCCTACGACGAGACGCTGTCGCAGGCGCTGAAGCTCAAGGACGCGGTCGTGCAGGAAGTCATCCGCGAGGGCCAGAGCGCGCACCAGAAGCTGCTTCCCCAGGAGGAGCTCCAGCGCATCCAGAACCAGATCGAGATCTGGTAAACTAGAACAATTCATCGATTTGCATACAGCACGCCAGCTAAGCGTAGCTCTCCAGTTTTTTTTGGTATATGTTTCACGCTTTATTGATTGAGATTCACAGGAAATGTGTCTTTTACCACTCACCTTTTGTTGTTGTTCTTCTTCTTCTTCTTCGTATCGTCATCATTCCCACTCCTGTCTCAATCACAAGGTAATGCTCGTTGCCCGTTGCGCAGTGCACGTGTGTCCGTCCGGAATGCGCGGCTTGCCATCTACAAAATAAACTTGGAAAGGTCCGTCTTCTTGAGGAGCTTGCCCACGCGCTCGGCGACAAACTCCCTCGTAATCGTGACCGTCGAGCCCGGCGCCATGTCGGACGAGTCGAAGCTGATGTCCTCCACCACTTTCTCGAGCACGGTATGCAGGCGGCGCGCGCCAATGTTCTCGACCGTCTGGTTGATCTCCGACGCCACGCGCGCGATCTCGCGGATCGCGTCCTCTGTAAACTCCAGGTGCACGTCCTCGGTCTTGATCAGCTCCACCTGCTGCTTGATCAGGTTCGTCACTGGCTCGGTCAAGATGCGGTACAGGTCCGACTCCGTGAGCCCCTTGAGCTCCACGCGGATCGGCAGACGACCCTGCAGCTCCGCGAGCAAGTCCGACGGCTTCGCCGAGTGGAACGCGCCAGACGCGACGAACAAGATGTGGTCCGTGTTCACGTTGCCGTGCTTCGTGGAGATGACCGAGCCTTCGATCAGTGGCAGCAAGTCGCGCTGCACGCCCTCGCTGCTCGGGTCCGCTTGTCGGCGGAAGTCGCCGTTCGAGCAGATCTTGTCGATCTCGTCGATGAACACGATGCCGTTCTCTTCCGTCTCACTGATCGCTTCGCGCACCACGTCGGTCATGTCGATCGCCTTCTCCATCTCGAGCTCTTCAAAGACCGCGCGCGACTCCGCGACAGTCATCACCTTGCGCTCCGACTTCTTCTCACCGTACGCCTTGCTGAAGATCTCACCGATTGGCATCGACTTCTCGCCTGCGACGAATGAAATTGGGCCGCCGACGTTGTTGCGCGACACGGGCACATCGATCGTAATCGTGCGATCTTCCATCTCGCCTAATCGCAGCAGACGCTCGAACGAGGCGCGCGAGCGCTCGGTCACGTTCGCGCCAGTGAGCGCGTCCAAGATGCGGTTCTCTACCAGGTGCTGC
The DNA here is from genome assembly GCA_023333705.1 of Globisporangium viniferum. NCBI lineage: Eukaryota > Oomycota > Peronosporomycetes > Pythiales > Pythiaceae > Globisporangium > Globisporangium viniferum. The sequence continues at coordinate 129,757 of JAASFI010000002.1, read as the reverse complement.
ACTTCCTTGCGCACGCGCTCCTTGCGCTGCTTCTTCACCATGTTGATCGCGTTCTCCACGAGGTCGCGGATGATCTGGTCCACGTCCTTGCCGTGGAAACCCACTTCCGTGAACTTGGTGGCTTCGACCTTCACGAACGGTGCTTCCGAGAGCTTTGCGAGACGGCGCGCGATCTCGGTCTTACCACAACCCGTAGGTCCGATCATCAAAATGTTCTTTGGGCTCACTTCTGCACGCAGGTCGTCAGGGATCTTCTGGCGACGCCAGCGGTTGCGCAACGCGATCGCGACAGCGCGCTTCGCGTCGGGCTGGCCGACAATGTATTTGTTCAACTGCTCCACGACCTCCTTCGGCTTGAGCTTGCGCCCGATGTCGTCTTCGTTGATGAGCTCCTCTGCTTCGATCGTGATCGCGACCGGCGCGTCCTCTTCCTGCGCGGACGCGGTGGTGGCGACCGAGAAGCGCATGCTCTGCTGCGCGCGCCAGATCGACGACGACGAAGCCGACGCGTTCGCGCTCAGCGGGTGCGCATTCGCAGCAGCGCGCACTTGCTGCTGCTGCACGCTGCGCGAGAGGCGCTGCAGCGCTTGTCCGTTCACGACGCGGCGCATTCTTCCTTCCTTCCTTGGCTGTTTGCGACGAGAAGAGCTCTTTGGCACTTCAGCGGTGAAGCTTCGATTGATTTCTTCACGGCCCCAAAATGAGGATCGGCCCCCTTGCAGCGAGTTTGACTTGGTGTCAATATGCTCGCAGGAAAAAAGAAGAGGGGCAGCGACACGTGACATAGACATAATGTGGGCCACACTACTTCCGGCACGCTCCCTCGAGCCAATCATACTGTTAGAGTGGATTTTTTTAGCCAATCGAAAGAATCCATACCTTTTCCATTTTTTACCCAATCAGGTCGCACGTCAGAGATGTTCAATTACGCAATCACCCCTACTGACGCGCTGTAGTTTTTCGATACATTTTGCCAAAGTAGAAACTCCCTTTTATGAATGAGCCAGGAAAGAAGGAAACCCTAACCATGTGACATTTATGCATAACGGGTAACTTTGACCCAGAAATCACATTTACAAAAATGTAGTCAAATGCACCGACTTACAAAATGTAGTACTAAAGCCATCACGAAGGAGTCAATGCCAAGGATAGTGAGTCTGCTCAACCACTTGCTTTTGGTTCTTGTCATGCAAAAATTTAGACCAACGCACCGACTTACAAAATGCAGCATTAGGACATAACAAAGCAGTCACTGTCAAATGAAATAGAGCCACTGTCTGCTGTCGCAAAGCACATTCCCATCCCATTGCAGCAGCCACGCAGCAAAGACGTATTTCGTCGTTCACTCTCTCTTGTTTAAATGTACTGAAAGCCGTAGTCAAGGGTAGGTTTTTCCTTAAAGTATCGATGCTTATGGTGTTTGCCAATTAACGATTGTGTGAGTCTCTCTATCCCTATTGCATTCGCGGCAAGGCAATTAACGTTTGCGGGAGTCTCTCTGTCCCTATTGCGTTGGTGGCAAGGCGGAGCGTTGAGCGAGTTTTGGTTATCTGGCCACTTCACCAAAGCGGCACGAGCCAACCCTTGATCAGGAGAGCAAGCATAGAAAAACGACGTTTTGTCCACCTTTCAAACGTCACGCAGAGAATTTGTTTGCCTGGGATGAGGAGATGATGTCGGGAATTCTGGCGTGTTATGAGGAATAGCGTCTTCCTGGCCGAAATCTCCTTCTGAGTGAAATCCATACTGCTCCAAGTTGTCCTGCTGCATGATTTTTTTACTCCTCGTTCATCTGTACGTGGAGCTTGCACTTGGTTTGGTCGCTGCATTGAAGAGAGCTAACAAGTTTACAGGGCGCTGTAATCTAATTTTCAGCGACCTCCGATCAAAAGTCTTGATTTTTGTATAGTTATCCACCTCATTTCGGTATGAATATCTGGGTGAAACGTCTACCCATATGCATGTAAACCATTTTTGGATGGTCTTCATACATTTCAATAGACATCTAAGTCGGGAAAGCGAAAATGGTCACCCAAAAAGCAAATATGCATATAGGATAATTGCATAACGGGAGTTTCTACTGTATTGAGAAATTCCGTCGCAAAAACTCGAATCGTTCAAAACCTAATACGTAACGTTAGGATAGATTTTGGCAGGAAGATGCAATTCTCAACAGCAAATGTATCGAAAAGCGACGGAATTCTCGCTCAAGCAGCGATTGGCTCGGATGTTGAAAGTATTCATTTGTGGAGAATGAACCATCACTCACAAAAAATTTGAGATTGAGGAGCTTGTGCCACACAACCTTCACACGAAGAAAGAGAGAGAAGCGTTCCGTCTGGGCTGCCTGCTCGCTTGGCGTTCTCCGCAATTTAAGCAACCCACACGAGCGCTCCACATTGCTCCACTTGAAGAGCACACACGTCACTTGAAGAGCACTCACGTCACGACAGAGAGAGAGAGATGCCGCCCAAGAAGAACAAGCAGCGCGAGCGCCAGGAGATGACCAAGGCGTCCTCCAGCGCCCGCGCGCAGGAGCAGCTGCTGGCGTCCTTCGCGGGCTTCTCTGGCGCGAGCGGAGCCCCCGCGGCGCCGTCGTCCTTCATCGGCTTTGGGAGCTTTGCTGCATCAACCACGACGAAGGCGGCACCGAGCGCTCACAAGGCGTCGTACGAGGGCAAGAACGGCATCGTGCAGACAATCTACGATGGCGCTGATCAGGATATCACGCTCGCGCTCAAGATGCTGGGCAAGAAAGGCACGGTCACGAAGATCAAGGCGCTCAACAGCTTCCTCGTCGAGATCTTGCCGCCAAAGAAGCCACTCGAGATCCGCAGCATGCTAGGGCCGTTTGTGCAGCTGTATACGTACGAAGTGCGCGACCAGAACGACCGCAAAGTGCGCCAGCTGATCAATGAGGTGCTTTGCGTGCTGTGCACAAAGCTCAAACCAAAGGCGTTTGCGCCGCATCTCAAGCGCTTGCTGCCGTACTGGTTTCTAGCGATGCACGACGTGAACAACGATGCAGCTGCGGTAGCAACACGAGCGTTTGAAGCGCTGTTTCCTGAAGCCGAAGCGCGATTGGAGGTCGTGGACGAGTACCTCGAAGCGATTATGGAGGAGTTCCAGTCGTTCTTTGGAAAGACTGTCGACACTTTTGACGGCGTCCCTCTTGAGCCAGACGAGCGCGAAGAACGGTAAGAACGTGTGTCTTTAGGCAGGGTATTCGAATAGTTGTATGTGTATGCATGGGTTACTAACAGTGCGCGTTCGATTTGTGTGTTTGCAATGTGCAGATACGAGCGATGCGTGTCCGCTGCGGCGCTCAGTCTCCACACAATTGTCACGCTCTTCGCTGACCTCAACCAAGCCGAGAAGCTCAGCGACGAAAACGCGAGCTTCTCGCTCGCGAGTGTGGTCTCGTCGGACAAATTCGGCCGCCTCGCGACGTCCACTTCCAAGCACCCGAGCTTTTCCCGAGACGTTGTCCGCAAAGCCACGTACAAAGCGCTGCTGGCGGTCGTTATGCGCGCGCCTGCGATCATTCGAGCGCGCGAAGAAGCGTTTGGCAAGATCATCTTGGGCGTGCTGGGCGACAAGTTCCCTGGGAACCACGAAGACATGTGGAACACCGTGCTCAACTTTCTGCAAAACTTCCCAAGCGTGTGGAAGGCGTCGAGCAGCTTCCCGAAATTTGCGAGCAGCGTCATGTTCCCGCGCCTGTTTGCGCTCATTCGCCACGGATTCTACGGCTCGGCGCGCATCTCGTTCCCGACGCTGTTGCCGCTGATCTCACTGATCCCGTTGGACACGATCGGCGATCAAGCCAAGGGCAGCGAGTGCGCACTCTACACGGGGGTGGTCGAGCAGTGTCTCAAGTACCTCGAGTCCGACGCCTCGCGCTTCAACGAGCGGTACGCGATCAACTCGTTCTTTGAATGCCTAACCGCGTACTTTAGCATCTTCCTGGACTCGGAGGAGAGCGCTGCGTGGCTGGAAGGGATCCCAGAAGACCAGCTTGTGAGCAAGTACGTCGGTCAGTTTGAGAAAGTGGTCAAGGCAGTTTTGAACTTTGTGTTCACGTCATCAAACAGCAGCGGTGCTGGCGCTGGGTTTGCGGATGCGAACGTCACGTTGTTCATCTCGAGCCTGCTGACGATGATGGCGCGTTTAACCAACTTCACGCCGAAAAAGTCCGAGTCCCAAGCCGCAGGTTCCGTGAAATCCGCGTTCCTGCAAAAGCTCCACCAGTGGATCCGCGAGATCGTGCATAGCGCCACGACCAAGCTCACAATCGAATCATCTCGCGTGAACCTGCTCGTGAGCTCGGGTGTTTCCGAGTGCGAGGCGAAGTTCCTCGACGCTGAAGCGAACGAATGGGAAACCACGTCGGCGCTGATTTACAATGAGAGTGTGACCCAGCTCCAGTTGCTCGCTCGTGGTGAGGACGGCTCGATCCCAATCGCTTCGGCGCCTGCGATCGGCAAGCTCTTGACGCTGATGAACGGCGTATACCAGACGATCGGGCTGTCCGCCACGCTTGGCTCGGAGGAATCGGCGGATTCCCACTTTGAAGCCCAGATCCGATCGGTTGTGCAGTCCGCTTCGCAATGGGACAAGAAAGAAGCCTCAGCGAAGCAGACGACGCGCGCGATTCTCGAAGTGTGTCGCCATTTCTTCATCGCTGTGGGCGATAAGAAGGGCTTTCTGTTGCAGATTTTCAAGGACTTTGGCGTGCAGTACGGCGACATGGCGGAGGCTACGGACATCATCAAATACGCGCTCGAGTTCCCGATTTCCCAGGAAGGCTCGCAGCTGTGGCTCTCAAGTGGCAGCTGGAAGGATCGTTTGGCTACCAAGGCTGAAGCAGCTGCTGCGCCAGAGCTGCAAGCGCTTGAGGCCATCTGGACGGGCAAACTGCTGGACGAGTTCCTCATGATTAGCCTCAAGGGCCGACTCGACGACCTGGACGCCGACGCGTTCGCGGCGCTACTCACTGCGAGTCTCGGTGGCGAGACCAATTTCCCAGTTGTGAGCCCCGATGCGGTCGTGATCTTGTGTCACTTTGCGTTGCAAACCGGATCGGAGAGCAACGACGTGCTCATGCGCATTCTGCCAAACCTGCTGCACTTGTTTGCCAAGATCACTGGTGATAAAAGCGAAGGAGAAGCAGCCAACGCGCTGCCTCGTGAGCTTGCGGCAGTGGAGCAAAAGCTGTACCTGCGTCTGTTTTACTTGGCGGCGAGAGGCGCGTTCCGCACTGAAGCGACTTCGTTGTGGGAGACTGTCGCTCTCAAGTCGATGAAGCGCTGGAGCGAAGCGAGCAAACTCGAGTTTGTCGACACGCTCGCTGGCGAAATCAACGCGCTGCTGCTCGCCAAGACTCCAGCAGTGGAAGGTGCTGGCGTGACTCCGTTCAACACGAATAAGTTTAGCGCGTTTGCGAAGAAGTACCTGCTGCTGGGTGATGCCCAGGATAAGCTGTACCCGACGCAGCTTTTGGCTCAGAGACTGGATTTCGTGCACTTGCGATGCGAACAAGACGCGGAGACCCTGGCAACATTCTTTGACCGCTTACTCCCTGCTCTGGGCGAGATTTGCGAGAACGAGCGCATTGCGGAGCTCCTCAGTGCGTACTACGCATGTCTATACGAGACTGATGAGGCAGCGACGGTCGCGCTGATTGGGAAACTGGTCGACATTGACGTGGCGCACTCGCTCACGTGGTTCGTCTTTCACTCTGACGCGAGCACTGCGGCTGCGGATGGCGGACGCCTGCTGGACTCGCGCATCGAGATCCTGCACAACTACCTGACGCTCGAGCAGCTCTACGAAGCGCTCAAGAAGAGCTCGCCTGTGGTGCTCAGCCGCGTGCTGGAGCAAGTGGCGAGCGCAGACAGTGCTAAAAGTGAGGGAGGCGAGGTCGCCACCACCAAAGTGCACCGCAACATCATTTTCACCAACAAGAACAGCGAGGACGGCGCTGCAGGTACTACTGCTACCACTGCGAAGGCTGTGCGTGACGGCGAAGAGCTCACAAAGCAGCAGAGCGAAGATCTGGACTCGCTGGTCGTTGCCACCCTTGCGTCCTTCGTGACGCCGACTGTGAAGGCCAAGCTGATCCAGAAATTGGTCGACGAGAGCTTTGAATGGACCTCTCGCGACGGACTCGTGGTCGTGCAACCGCTGGTCGTGTCGCTGATCAAAGACAACAACTGCTCATCATCGTCGTCGGAAGATAATGGTGAAGACGCAAAGCAGATCATGAAATCGCTCACCTCGTTCGTCAAGAAACTCGCGTCCAGCGCGCAGTCGAACGCGCGCTACTACTTCCAATTTGTGCGCTTGGCCGGCGCTTGCTGGCGCCACATTAGCGACGAGAACGAAGAGCTCAAGGAGCTCTTTCAGGAGGCCGCGTACCGCTCGATCCTGACGCGAATGGAGACCGTACTGCGTCCAGGCGCATACGCATTGGTGGAGACCTCGGAGTGGATCCTCATGACCGAGTTCCTCAGCGCACTGCCCACGTGGCGCGTGCTGCACAGCGCCGAGGACCAGGAGAAGTGGGAATCTGTCGCGAAGATGGCGATCACGCACGTGATCGCAGGCAAGCAGGACATCGCCAAGGTCACGTCGCTCAAGCTGCACAAGCGCAGCAGTGCGATCCGGGACGCGACTGAAGAGGAGCAGTTTGTGCTCGAGTACCCGCACGAGCTGATCCGCGGCCGCCTTGCGATGCTGGGGCTTCTTCGCTCGGTCTACGCCGTTAACCAGGGTAACTCGTTGCAGGAACTGTCGACGCAGTACCGCGAGACGCTGCTCTCGATGGTGCTCTGCGCGCTCTCGGAGGGCATTGAGCTCAAGGCGCACTTGGTCACGACGTACGTGAGCGCAGCGTCGGCTCTGAAGTCCTACGATCTCGTCCAACTGTCGCTCGCTGTCGAAGAGTCGCTTGTACACGTTCTCCACTCACTGTACGTGACGCTGAGCAGCGTGGAAGACACTGACCGTGTCAAGGAGCTGGTGCTCGAGGGTTTTGGTGGCGTCGAGGGCCTCGCGACGCTGTTTGACGCTGAGAAGTACTCGATGAACCCGAAATTACGTGCTTTGCTGTACATTCTTGCTGCGCACAGCGGTGCGCTGAAGCTCCGCGCGTTTGACCAGAACGCGATCGACATTAATGCTGACGACGAAGCCGCGACCGAGGCCGCATTAGCGAAGTCCGTGATCCCAAAGGCCGTGCGCAAAGCGCTCGAACTGGAGTTCTCGAGCGTCCAGCAAGTGCAGATGAAGCGCCGCAAGCAGAAGTCGCAGGAGCGCGAGGACATCATGGGCCGCTTGCTGCTCTGGGATTTGTTTTTGCAGCTCTTCCCGACGAGCGCGGCGGCGACCAACACGCCGACGATGATCGCCTCGGCGCTGAGCTCGTACGCGGCGAAGCATGGCCTATTGTCAAACTTCCTCACGTTCTGCTCGACTCTGTTGGCGCAGGAGAACGCTTTGAGCCGCACGAATGGCAAATTGGCGCTCCAGGACACGCACCTGTTCCAACTAAGCGACCTGGAGACCGGGCTCGCGTCTTGGGCGAACGACAAGACGAGCGTGTTCCACTTGGGCGCGCGCGTGTTCTTCCGCACGGTCATCCGCCTGCCGGCCATGGTGCGCACGTGGTGGAACGACGAGTGCTCGCGCAGTGTGCGCAGCTGGGCCGCCAAGTACTTTGAAGAGGTACGCGTCGATAGAAATTGGTTTGTCGCTTGTGTGTTGTTGGATACTGTACTCATCGACTTTGTGCTTTTCTCTTGTATGACAAATTCCTACCTATCTGCAGCATATCACGCCGTTCATCCTGTCGTCGGAGCTCGACATCATCCAGTCTGCCTCGCAGACTCACTCGTGGGACGCAGAGTACGTATCCTTCCTGACATGTGTGCATTTAGACCCTTGGTGAAAAGTGGGGCTAACATTGTTGGCATATGTTATATCCGATACTCACAACAGAGAAATGGCTGTGAAGGGATCCCGCGTGTCGCGCGAGATCACGACGACGTACGTGAAGGACGAGTGCGCGCTGGAGATGGTGATCCGCGTGCCGGCGTCGTACCCGCTGCGGTCCGTGGAGGTGGAGTGCACGAAGCGCATCGGCATCTCGGAGGACCGCTGGCGCCGCTGGGTGCTGCAGATCATCAAGGTGACAGCGTCGCAGGACGGCTCGCTGCTGGACGCCGTGCTGCTCTGGAAGAAGAACGTGGACAAGGAGTTCGAGGGCGTGGAGCCGTGTCCGATCTGCTACTCGATCCTGAACCCGAAGACCATGGGGCTGCCCAACTTGCCCTGCAAGACGTGCTCGAACAAGTATCACAACTCGTGTCTCTACAAGTGGTTCAATCAGTCGGGCAAGAACAAGTGCCCGATCTGCCAGCAGCCCTTCCATTAAGGCGGTGGTACAGGTGTGCGCTATGGGTTAGTAGTGGAATGGATAGGTTCTGTAGTCAAAGAGTGTCGAAAAAAAAGAGAAAAATAAATTAGATAAACATGGTGGGGCTTCTTCGCTATTTTGCACGCACATGCGACCTTGTATCTGTTTCTTAGAACACCTTCATGCTCTTGTGTGGAATGACGACGCTTGGAGCTATGATTCTATCTTACCCTACTGGACCACGCAGCCACAGCCGCTTGACGCCACGCTTTTCGCTGCCGCTGTCTGTGGGAATTCTGTGTGTGAGAGAGCAAAACAGTCAACGCGATTTTACGTTGGAATGAGCATTAACACATGAAGAAAAAATAGATGCTGCGTGGGTGCGCCACAAGGGCGTAAACGAATGGTACCTCTTGTGACGAGCGGAGCTCTTCGGAATACCGACACGTTCACGGGCGTCGGGTGCGTGGGGAACGCCGGCACTTTGCAGGCGTCGAGCGTCTGATGGTCCTGAAGCAGTCCTCGCCCCATGCATATCAGCCGAATGGACTTGGCGTCCTCTGGCGGCGTCACGCCTGTCATCATTAAGACAATACATCCAAGCAAGCCATGAGCCACATCTTATCATCTTCATCACCTCATACACATCATTATCAACACACATACATACCTGGCGGCCAGTTGCGCACCAACTCGCTCTTCACGAGCGTCACGAGCGCGGTCTTGGGGAACTTGAGCACCACGTGCACGCCGTCCTGGTTCGCGAAGAGGAACTTGAGCGCCAGGTCGTCCCCGGAGCTGCCGGTCTTGCTCGTCGCCAGCGCGCTCATGCTGAATCAATCAATCAACCAATCGCTCACTTGGATGGATGATCGTGCGGCAGACCAAGTGACGCCACTTCAAGCGCTTGCTGCTTCTTGGCTCTTGGGATAAGCGCACGTAACAATAGCGCTCTCCTCACAAAACTCGAATGTCACTCGCTGTTAAATCGCCGCTTGCTATAGGCAGATGGCTTACTCCTCACGAGGGTGGTTTTCTCTGTGGATGAATGAATCAATTCCTGTCGGCGCGCGCGATCGCTCGTCGCGTGGCAATGACGCTGCTGACCTTGACTGTTGTTGTTGGCTGCTCGGTTCAACTGAACCCAATCTGGTTGAACTGTCTGCACCAAATGAGCGAGCGTCTATAAAAGTACTTCCACTCTGTGATTGGCTGATAAAATGAATTTCTATATTTTGTGAGCATATGATTTGCTGTGTGCTGGTTTGAGATACGTGATTGGATGAAAAGTAGGACCAGCTGGAATGGCGCTTTTTCTACATTCTCGCGAGATGCTGGTGTATTTTTTATATTTTCAGTCATTTGTCAGTCAAAAGTTGCTCGAGTTGATCTGTTTGGTGTGAAATTCGAGCATGAAATGAGATGGTTTCGTTTTTGCTTCGTTTCTTCATACAGTAGATTCATAAATTACATATCCTGTCTAAAACGGATTAATTCCTTATAAAGTTTCTGGAGCGCGAAATAGTGTTTTAGCAAATGTACCTTCAATAAATGATGTTTCAATATTACTTGATCAATAACCTTATAATTGCATACTCAAATCAGACATCGCTGTTCATATCAGTTCTGGCACACTGTACCATGAGGGGTTACAGCTGGACTTGCAAACAGGAGAGGAGTGCGACGATGGCGAGACGCCGCGACGAAGAAGACGCCATAGCGGCACCTGCGCACTTGCTAGAAGACACAGAGGCGCAGACGACGAAAACAATAGCTTCGACAAAGGAGAACATGGAAAGAAAACTGCTCTCAACACAACGCAGCAGCAACAGCAGAAGCCGTGACGCTTGCGCTGTCGTCGGCAACAACGAAAGTCGGACTGCGACGCGGCACGATGCAGACCCGCAAGACGAGACGAGCCGGCGCAAGCGTCGTGATGACAACGGCACGGCAAGCAACCAGCACGATAGTGGTGACGAGGCACAGCTTGCAGCCACCAGTCGCGACGACACCAAACAGGCGGCTGCTTGCAGAGTTGTTGAAGACGATGGCGATCATCGTATGGACGGGCCTGACCACACTGAGATCGACATGATCATGACGTCACCTGAGCTAGGCGACAACGATGAGAACGACGACGCGGATAGCGTGGACGACTGCTGCAGTCTGGTCAGCTTGCTGTCGGCGGATCGATGCAGCACGACAAGCAGCATGGACGTTGATTGTGCGGAAAGTGTTGTTGCTGCGTCAAGACGCAAGTGGATCCATGCGATTCAGAACGAGAGCTACCAGCCCAAGCCCACGGCGTTCTCGCCCCTTGGAAGCTTTGAGGAGGACCCGCTGCTCGGCCAGCGGCGCCAGTGTCGGGATAAGCTCGATGCGCTGGAGCACGTGCGCAGCAGAGTACAGTTCTCCCCATTTGTTTCTACTGGAACGAGAGAGAACGCGTCCAGTGGCAAGATGGAGCCGAGCATGAAGATCCAAACACGGATGATTCTATCGAAACTTGACGATGACACTACTCGTGGTAACAACCTACATTATGACGAAGAAGAGCACTTTGAGAGCCTCGGCATTGAAGCGCTCTCGGGACTCGAGAGCCTGTTCTTCACGTACCTCACGCACAAAGAGCTCATTCGCGTGAGCGAAGTGTGTCGAAGCTGGAAGAGCATGGCGCGCCACAATCTGATCTGGGAGCCCATGCTCTTCACGCCCTTTGAGCGCTACCCGCTTCGTGAGCTGCTGGGAGTCGGAAAGGACCTCTCTGCGATGCAGGTGTTTATGATTTTCAAGCGCTTGCGTTTGACGGAGCTGCCACGCGAGGCGGACACGAGAAGCCCAGTGGAGGCGCGACGAATTTACCTCCAGCCGCCGCACCGTGGCCGCATCGCCGACGAGCGCGAACGACTGCGAACGTGGCTGCGCGCTCAAGAAGACCGTGTTGAGAATGGAAATGTCGAGAGAACGCGATCTATTATTCGGCAGGCAATGGGACGCAGCAGGTCAGGATCAGCCCAGACGCCGCCACCCATGGAGTCGATCCACCTCGTTCGCTTTCGTGGGGAGAACTCGATGGCAAAAGCTCAAGATTGGCCCGCGGCCGTGAATCTGCAGGACCAGGTCCCGGTTTTGTTTGCAAACAACCGCGCGCGCACGGATCGCGACGACGACGAGATCCATTTTGTCAAAGACGGATACCGCCGCACGAGTCTGCGCGCGTGGCTGCTACAGCAGCAGCGCAAGGTGTCGGAGCACACGCTTCGCTCGTTCCTGCACCAGATGCTGCTCGCGATCCATGCGCTCGAGCAGGCGGGCGTGCTGCATGCCGACATCTCCACGACGAGCATCCTTGTGCTGGAGCGAGCCAACACGAGCGCTAATGACTCGACGGAGGCTTCTTCTACTCGACGCTCACAACAGCAGACAAACAACATCAACACAGACGAAACGCCAGTGTTCCAGCTGCACTGCTCTGCCAACATGTGGTACGTGGGCACCCAGGAAGCTTCAACCCCAAGACAACAGCAGCAACCAGCAGCTCATCGCCAACATGAACGGCACGAGCGACGCATGGAAGATGAGCTCCTGCGCATCAGACGACGAGAGGCGGAGCAGCTCGACATGCTCGCTGCGCTCGATGAAATGGACGGCATGGACGACATTGTCGGTATTGATGGCGGTGCCGGCGGCGCGGGTGGCGGTGATGGGCTCCAGGAGTTTGCTCAGCTCGCGTTTCAGCACCGACTTCACCCTCCGTGCATGCTGAACTCGCTTCTTCGCTGTGCCATCAGCCTGTGGGCTCGCGGGCGATTCCTCGACACGAACCAGAACACCAACATGCCGCTGCTCAACCTGTTGGTCACATTGCACGCGCACATCCCCGTGGGCTTCCGGTCTTTTGTGGAATTCGCCAAGTTCCTGATGCTCAGTGACACGCCGACAGCCTCGCGGTTGCTGAATCACGCCTACGTCGCAGGAGATCCACATAACAAGGCGACAATTCCGATTCGAGCGAGCCAAACTCAAGACGTTCTAGACTATCAAGCGAGTGTGCTCGCCTGGTACGGCAACGCCCAGGCAGTCGCAGCACGTGCGGCATCAGCAGCAGTGAAACGGGCAGCGAAGGAGGTCTCAGTCACAAATGAGTTCATGCCGAGAACACAAATGGGCACAGCGTACTTTCAGCACGCGCTTGAAGAAGCCAACCTGCCGCAAGAGCGGTTCGTGAGCATCGTCGCGCCGGTGGTCAAGTCGTCGTCGTGGATCCGAAGACTCGCAACGACGCAGTCCCACACGTTGCAGCGCCTGGATCTCTCGAATGTGATGCTGCCTACGTCTGTTTTACTAAAAGAGCTCTCGAATCTCCCACGCATCACGCACCTGCGCCTCCCAGGGAACATTGAACGCCCCGACGACCTGGAGCACTTCCTCGCAGCGCTCTCGTGTACGGACCTGCTGCCAAACCTCCGCGCAATGGACGAGAACGTCAAGCTCGCGATGGATCGCATTGAGAAGACGTACCTAGATCAGCTCGGCATGGTCGAATTCCTCCTGGGCCGATAGACACGATCGATTGACCTATCAGCCAGGCTCTCTAGTCTTCAAGCAGGTACCAGGGCTGATTTTCTTGCTTTATTCACGCCTCACTTAGCTCTCTTGTTTTCTCCCACCACCAGACACAGTAGATTTACATATTTAATTGCGCGAGCGCTTGGAGAACAAATCGATCATCGGGATTTCTTCGAGTTCGCGGCGCGAGCAGAGATATTCGCCTAATAAAATGGTCACACCCATGGACACCAGGTGCACGATCCACCAGTCCCACGCCTTAGGGAACTCCTGTTATATCACACACACACACACAGCGTGGTTAGAAACACTCGGCCTCTTTCCACGAGATAGGAAGAGCTACATCAGGAGACGTACCGAGTAGAAGCACTGCACGAGGAGATCGATAAAATAGAGCGTCACGCCAAAGTCCAGGCACTTCTTGGCGCGCTCCACGAAAAGGCACATGCACACAGCGCTGCCCATAAAGAGAGGCAGGAGACCACACATTCACATACGTTAAGATCAGCAGCGAGACGCATGAGGAAAGAGCGCAATGTCATACACATGCCAACACGAACCTGATCAGCCCCGCGGCGAAAACCGCAAAGCAGTTCTTGATGCCGTCAACGGTCGATAGCGTCTGCGAGTGGTACGCGAAGAACTGGTCCATCGAGAGGCTCGCGCCGTGGCAGATCATCAGGAACAGGCCGCGCGCGACGTAGTGCGAGCTCTGTCAAGAATACGCAAACGAACGAACAAACAATAGAGGCAAAAATCAGCACTGCACGCAACGTATGGGCTCATGAGCGCATTTGCACTGTTGAAACAGATAGAAAGCAGCGTGCGCACCTGCATGCACGTCATCTGCAGCAGGATGAGCTTCGGGTCCCATCGCCCGGCGCCGTAGAACTTGGGCATCGCGCTTGCTCTCTCTTCTCGTCCTTGCTTGCTTCTTGCTCTCTTCTTGGAGCTCTTCAGTGAGGCAAAATGTGAGGGGGCACTAATATCCCCCTCCAGTTTCCAAGGTAGGAGGTACTAATTGAAACGTCCTTTCATATTGCATGCTATGCAGTATGATAGGCTGTTTCGTTTGATAACCATCACAGGAACATGAAACGACGCGAGCGGATGAAAGATGACGCGATTTATCACAGGAGTTCGGGCTTTTTGAAGGCCAATTGACGCGCGATGGACAAGCGCAGCACCCTTGGTGAGCGTAGGCGTGTAGGTTAGTGGCCTGGAGGGTGAGTGGATTGACTGCATGACTTTTCTGTAGGCCTACTGACTGCGATTTGCGCTGTTTGGGTTGAGCAGCGCGCACATTTGCGTCGTCGAAGAGCAGCAATGACGAGGACAACAACAGCAACCAGGTGCCATGCTGTCTCTATTCATACTTGCCTATACTGATTGCTTGTTGTGCATGCTGATATCATGTGCACGTCTGGCCCACTGTGTACAAAGAGCTTTGTGTATCTGCAGAAAAGCAAGATAGATCTGCAGCTGAACGATCCCGCGATTTCGCCCCCACCAAACTACGAAAAGGAACCGGAGACAGACACGGGGTACATCTCAATATTGGAACTGAATAAGCTGATCAGTGGGCGCTAACGCGAAGCCTTCTTCTTTACCAATGCTTGTACAGTTCCGAGGTTGCTATATCCCCGGTGGGCAGTCACAGGAAAGCGGAGAGCATCTACGACTACCTGGACGCTCTCGAGACAGCGTCCGAGCGTCAACTGCAGTCTGCTAGTGGGGGTCCCAGCTCAATCGGTGGACGCTCAAGCTCCAGCTCCGTTCGCAGCACAGAGCACCGAGAGAACAGCAAGAGATCTCCAAGTCATTCCCACGATTACGCCTGGGAGGTCGGTGGTGGCAGCGAGTTTGACGCTCTTGCGCCTCGCTCGTCCGGTGCGTCACCCGCGCCGTCGTATCGATCCGGGGCGAGTCGCGGCAACTCGGACGCCAGTCACCAGTACTACGTCGGCATCAAAGAGAAGCTCGCGACCATGACGATCGAGCTCAACGTAAGCGAGTAAATTAGTCGAGATATTTAAGTGGTAGAAATGGCACTGACTCGTTTGTGTGAATGCCTGTAATGAAGGACAAGACCAAGACGATCGAGCTGCTCAAGATGGCCCGCAAGAAGGACCGAATCAAGACCGAGCAGCTCGTGGCGGCGGAAGAAGCCAAGTCCCAGACGCAGCTGAAGGAGCAGCAGCTCCGTTTCGATAGAGAGCTGGAGAAACACCTGGACTTTGCGCAGAACATCGTCAGCGACAAGGTTCGCAAAGACTCTCACACTATGTAATGGCAATGAAGAGTTGCTCAGCAAACTTGACTTGACTCTAAATAACAATAGGCAGACCTGGCAAAGCGCTGCGACGAGCTCCTCGCTGAGCTCCAGAAGGCGAACGCGACTGCGGGGCGGGAGGCCGAGCGCTTCAAGGTGCAGCTCAAAGACGCCAAGGACCGCTGGGCGACGCAGGAGAAAGTGCGGCGCGAGCAGTGGATCGTGAAGAAGACCGGGGAGATTAAGAAGTCGACCGTGAAGGCGCTCGAGCCGGACATCCAAGCGATCCTGCAGAAGGGGAAAGTGGATCTCGAGAAAGCGCAAGACGCAGCGGCAGAAGAGCGTCGTAAGCTGCAGACGCAGCTAGAGAAAGCGCAGGATGCCGCGCTCCAACGGCAGAAGGACGAGTACGAGCGCAAGCTCGTCGACGCGCGGGAGAAAGAGCGCGCGAAGCTCATGACGCGCCTGGACGCCGCTGACGCCGAGCTCCAGCAGCAGCTGAGCAGCCAGCGCCGACGACTGCAGGAAGAGGCCGAGGTCGCGCGCAACGAGCTCTACGCGGAGCTGCGCGCGTCCAAGCAGGCGCAGGCGAAAGAGATTGAGGAGCTCACGCTGCTCGAGGCGAAGCGCGTGGAGAAGGCGATGGAGAAGTTCCAGCGCGAGAAAGAAGACGTCATCCGCAAGTACGAGAGCGAGTTCATGGCGCTTCGCGAGCAGACGAGCGTCGAGTGCGAGCAGTTCAAGGCGCAGCTCGCCGCCAAGCTGCGCAAAGAGGCCGAGAAGAACAAGCAGGAGCTCGAGAAGCAGATGCTCGCGTCGCGCGACGCCAAGATCGAGGTCGTGATCGAGAAACTCCAGGAAGAGAGTCGCGCGGCGATCGCACGAGCAGAACAGAAGTCGAAAACCAAGTTCGACGCCGAGCGCAAGGAGTGGGAGCGCAAGCTCAAGCAGACGAGCGAGGTCGAGGGCGTCTGGATGGACAAGAACCGCGAGCTGCACGACAAAGTGGCGAAACTCGACCAGGCGCGCGATCAGCTTCGCGCGCAGAACGAAGAGCTCAGTGGGGACGTGAAGCGCGCGAGCGAAAAGTCCAGCGAGCTGGCGCGACTGCTCCATGAAGAGCGGCGCCTGCACGAGGCTGCGGTCAAGCAGCTCGAGCACCGCTGCGCGTCCATGCAGCAGGACAGCGAGTACGACAGGCAGCAGCAGAGCGCCGAGGTGACGGCGCTGCGCGAGAAAATGGAGACCATGGACGCGAATTTCCACGCGCAGGTGCAGAAAATGCAGAGCGAGCACGACGCCGAGCTCTCGAACCTGCACGAGCGCGTGCGGTCGACGATCGCACGCAAGGACCAGGTGATCGAGAGTCTGCAGGAAGAGCTGCACATCATGCAGGTGAAGCTCGAGAAGAGCCACGCGCTCATTGAAGAGCAGCGCATGCAGCTCTTTGGCGAATAGACATTTTAGCATAAAGGTGCTGGTCAACAAATACACAAACACACGAACATGAACGTCACAAATATGTGGAACGAATGGAGACAGACACGCATAGAATGGCAAAATGGTAATATGAATTAGACATTTAAGAAAAAGTAGAGAAGGTCCTACGACGCTTTGGATTCTCCGTTATGAGGGGAATAATAAGAATAAGGGGGAGGGTACACGAGCATCACATCCGAGGAGACGCGACTGCTTATTCTTGCTTCTTGGCGACGACCTTTTTGGCCGCAGACTTCTTCACAACCTTCTTCTTTGTCGTCGTTGGCTTCTTAGCAGAGACCTTCTTCGTGGACTTGGCGACCTTCTTGGCGGCAGGGGCGGCCTTCTTCGCTGGCTTCGAGGCGGCCTTTGGCTTGGCGGCACCGGTGGCGGTGTTCGCCTTCTTTGACTTGGACGCGGCGGCCTTGGCTGGCTTGTCGGTCTTCTTCACGGCAGTCTTCTTCACTGTCTTCTTCTTGTCGCCAGACGCCTTCTTCTTGGTGGCTGGCGCCTTCGCCTTTGGCGCCTTCTTCTCTTCCGCAGTCAGCTTATACGAGCCCTTGACCATGACGAGCTTGCCGGCTTCGACGCCCTTCTTGAGCGCGATGTTCAGGCGCGATCGGGAGTAACCTTCGCCCTTCTTCGACGCGACATACTTGTCGATCGCGTGGCGGGACGAGCCCGTGCGTTCCTTGAGCGCGATCACGGCCTCCTTGATGAGGTCGTAGTAGCCTGGGCCGGCGTTCACTTTCTTGCTGGAGGTCGGGGCGGATGGCATCTTCGCTGCTGCTTGCTGTGTGTGGAGACTTGGAGCTGGAGGGCTGGGAGTTCTTCTTCGGAGCTGGCGAATTTATTTGTGAGGCTTGCGGGTGTGAGTGGGCGGCTGTCTGTGTTTGAATTTGGGAGAAAACAAGGGAGAACGGAACAAAAAGCACAGCCCGCGCGCGCTTTGCTTGGTTTGTGAAATAGGACGGTAAACTACGCGTATTTTATCACTTCAAGCTGACTATCCGGACTGAGTCCGGATAATCTCTGGCTAAAAAAATGGACACACTCGAGGTCATCCCTCCTCGTATCGCAGTGACTCACGTTGTTGATACAGATGCGGCTTGTTTGTCACGTGTGGACGGGTTGTCGGCGACGAAAAAGGGGTTGATGACATCTGGGCGTCTGATTTTTGAACCTGAACGAGGATGGACGGCGAAGTTATTAAACATTTTGCAAATAGTTTCGCTGTTCAAATTTCCGGAAATAGTCTCGCATCCACCAATCAGATCACAGCGCGCGAAGTCAGAGGGAAAACGTAGGGTAAGCATTTTTGGCGAATCAAACGCGAGAAGCGCTTTGATTCGCTGAAATAAATTAAATCAAAACCAAATTTGTTGGCCCGTTTTTGATCGAAAAGGGGGGATGGGCCGTGGACTCACAAACTCGCTCTCCTTCTGCATGTTGCACCAGCAGAGTGTTTGCGCATGTGGTTGCCGCAAGGTGACGCGAAGGTGCCGTCACACCAGGATTTGACTGGATACAGTATCATCAGGTTGTTTGTTTGCACTCCAGTCAAAGGAGAGTTCAGCACACGAGCAATCCCAACAAGCTCTCCGGCAAACGCCTGGGTGAGCATTCGCTTGCTATTCGAGTGCGCGCACAGCACCATAGGTGTCATCTCTCTCTGTCTTTCATACACACATGCGCAATCATCACCTTCCATTCCTGTCGGAAAGGAGAAAGACCAGACCTGTCGGTCGATCATTGGTCCAGCGAATTGAAGCGGGAAATTGGCGCTGTTGTGCTGTTTCAACCAAACATGATGTTTGGTTGGTGCTTCGTGCACGAACCTACCGATCAATCGTACCTGATTTCCATCCAGCATTTTGAACTTGCAGTTGCTTGTTCGATCAAAATTGTCGTGATTGAGTTGCGGTCAGTCAGGACTGTACAAATAATACCACATGTGCCTTCTGTCATTGGAGCCTCGCCGACACTTGAGCTTATCCATCACGAAGCAATTTGTTCGGTGCGACAACAACAGCTCCAACAGCAACAACAACAGCACGCGCGCCACCACACAAGCACATGCGCAAGCCTCCACCACAAGCTCATTCCGCTTCTTCTCTGCTTGGAAACCGCACGTCAAACGCGCTCTTCACCCAGCAAAACAGCTTTTGCCCCCCGCATGCGGCAACTTGGGTTACCCAACACCAGACTATTTAATACACCTCTGTTCCAAAATCCCCATACAAAATCAATCCACCTTACTTGTTTTAAACATCCCCACTGAGAGCAGTTGCAGCTTGCGGGTGGTGCGTGGAGATCCGATCCTGGCCGGTTTTTGTCGAGAGTGATTGTTGCTTGCGCGTGGTGCGGGGTTCGAGCCTTTTGTGGCCAGGCAAGCAAGCGCTCGCCTTTCACTTGTGAAAAACAACTCCAAGCGGCAACCAGCAGCAGCAGCGAAGGGAAACTTCGCACTCACTCGACTCACAGCCATGATGCTCGCAAGAAGCCTCCGCATGCAGGCGCGCCAGTTCAGCGCCGCGTCGTCCGCCTCCGGCCACTGGCTCGGCAGCGTGCCGATGGGCCCAGCCGACCCGATCCTCGGCCTGACTGAGCGCTTCAACAAGGTGAGGATCTTTTTTCACGGTTTTGTATTGTTTTTCATGGAAGACGCTTGTTGTATGTGGGCGTAGAATGAATGCTGACTGTGTGATCGTGTCTTGAATGTTGAATAGGACCCTGACCCGAGAAAGGTGTCGTTGGGCGTCGGCGCGTACCGTGACGACAATGGCAAGGTGCGTCAGACACACACACGTTGAAGAACATGCCACTTTTGCATCTTCAACATGAGGCGCTTGAGGAGTTGAAGTTGGACGGTTGTCGATGTTTGTATTGGAGGCTAACGCGTGTGACTGTGGTCGAATGGTCTCTGTAGCCATACGTGTTGCCTTCGGTACTTGAAGCCGAAAAGCGCATCATGGCGGCCGGCAAGAACAAGGAATACGCCGGCATCTCCGGTATGAAGGACTTTGTGGACCTCTCGCTCAAGTTCGCCTACGGTGACGACAGCAAGGCTCTCCAGGAGAAGAGAATCACTGGTGTTCAGGTACGAAGATAGTGCATGCAAAGTGGTGACAGAGTGTGTCATATCATTGACTAACGTGGTGTTTTTGACTTTTTTCTTTCAGACCATTTCGGGCACTGGTGGTGTTCGTCTTGCCGGCGAGTTCTTCGCCAAGTTCTTGGGCAAGGACACGCCAATCTACATGCCAAACCCAACCTGGGGCAACCACATTCCAATCATGAAGGTACAGTGCTTTGTCATTCGTTCCTTGCACGTGAAAAAGAAAAGTTTATTCACGAGGTGGTGATTGTGCTGGTTTTCTTGTACAGGATGCTGGCATGGAAGTGCGCAAGTACACTTACTACGAGCCAGCTTCCCGCGGCTTGGACTTCTCTGGTCTGATCAGCGACCTGAAGGGAGCCCCAGAGCGCTCCGTCTTCTTGCTCCACGCGTGTGCCCACAACCCAACTGGTGTGGACCCAACTTTTGAGCAATGGCAGGAGATCTCTGAAGTGATGAAGGCCAAGAACCACATTGCCTTCTTCGACTGCGCATACCAAGGTTTTGCCTCGGGTGACCCAACCAAGGATGCTGCCGCCATCCGCTACGTACGTCGCGATTTGATATGTTCTCGTATTTTCACGTCGTATCAGGTACTCACTTTCTAAAATTCGTCTTTTTTTGTGTGAACAGTTCGTGAAGGAAGGACACAAGATCCTTTTGTCCCAGTCCTACGCGAAGAACTTCGGTCTTTACGGCGAACGTGTCGGTGCGTTGAGTGTTGTGACCAAGGACGAAGAGGAAGCCCAGCGTGTGGAGTCCCAGCTGAAGATTTTGATCCGTCCAATGTACTCGAACCCTCCAATTCACGGTTCGTTGATTGTCTCCACGGTTCTATCGGACCCTGAGCTGAAGGCCCAATGGTACCGCGAATGCAAGGGCATGGCTGACCGCATTATCACCATGCGAACGAGCCTTCGTGATGCGATTGAGGCGATTGAGAAGAAGAACAACGTGAAGAAGTCGGACTGGCGTCACATCACCGACCAGATCGGTATGTTCTGCTACACCGGTCTCACCGAGTCTCAGGTCGTTCGCATGATTGAGAAGCACCATATCTATTTGACCAAGGATGGACGTGTGAGTATGGCTGGTGTCACTTCCAAGAACGTTGGCTACATCGCTGAAGCTATCGCTGAAGTCGTGCAGAACGCTTAGACAATCATCAACGGGAGCGTAGAGTGTTTCAAGGCGTCCAAAGTTGCTCATAATCAATGCTAATCAGCTTATCCAGACGGTGCTTGCTGCTCATGATTCATATTGCTTTATTTGTTCGATCAAATTGTTTGAGATGTGTTACTGACATGTTTATGGAGGCAACTACAGTAGATAAAATCGTGGATTGTTTTTTCAGTCTTGGATTGATGGCATGCAGATGCTCACTGTGCGAAAACGGAAGCCACATCCTCAGACAGAACCTGCGTCGACTTCACAGCTTCGGCGACGAGGTCTTCCTTCCGCACAAAGCGTCCTTTGATTCGAGGGCAGGCGTTCGCGAGTCGCTTCCGGCAGTCGTACTTGATGCGCTTATGAAACACGCGCTCCTTTCGCTTTTCATGAAATCGCTTGATCCGCTCTTGGCGCGCCTCCGGTGAGTACGCTCCGATTTTCCTCATGTGGAGAACTCTCTGTGGTTGCAATGATGGGATTGGGAATCCAGGGAAAAGTCCATAGTACCCAGCGTGCTGAAGAGGAAACTGGGCGTGTCTTCCACGATGCCATGCCTGCAAGCTTGATGGGATTCCCGGCTCTACCAATCCAGAGGTCTGTGTGTGCGACTGCTGCAATCCAGGAAGACGGCAAAGCTGCGGTCTATCGGGGAAAGTATTGGCAGTCGCGGTGGCGCGGGAGCATTTTTTCGTCAACTCGGTCATCGGCGACTGCTTTGGGAGTTTGCAGTAGGGTGAGTCTTTGCTCGCTCTCTTGGTCTTGGTCGTTCGATGAGCATCTGGAAGTGGAGATTGTTTCCTGAAAGCATTGTGCCTCATTGGCTCGTTGTTTGTCAGGCTGAGCGACTCCATCGGGGACGGGATCATTTGGTGAGCTGTGGAGCACGCGGAGCTTGACTTCGGCACAAAAAATCTGTTGTCGTTTTGCTGCGGAAACATCTTCTCTCGCCTGAATCGCGGTGTCTCGAGCGGTTGAAAGACAGACGCGCTTGGAACAAGGTACGACGAATTGCTGCTTTCCCAGGACTCGTTGTAGCCTCTCGTGCTGGTTGATGATGCGTTGAGTGAGAACAATTTCAAGTCGCTGTCGGTCACGATGATCCGCTTGCTTGATTTGGCTGGCTCGGAAGCGTTGAAGTCGTCCTTGAAAGGCGAGATGCGGGTATATTGGTGCTCGAACATCTCCGACTTCTCATACTCGCACGTCTTCTCCCTCCCGCAGTATCCATCGTCGTAAAGAGATGGCAGGCAATCCAGCGTCTCGTTTCGATGATACTTGTACAAAGGTGAGAGCAAAGCGCCGTTGCGGTAGCCCCCGTGTTCCTCTTGTTGATTTGGATTGCCGTGAAATTTTCCAGGAGACTGATCTTGCGAAGCAAAGCTTAGATCTTGCCAAGATGAGACGCGAGAGAGTGGCTTCAAGTCAAACGACCCAGAAGACAGCGACGACGTGGAGTAGCCAGAGCTCGTGCTAAAGGACGAACAATCGAGGCTGAGCGGAGGCATCGTGTGGAAGCTCGTGGTCTTTGCCGTGGCTGCGATGTCGTCGGCCGCTCGAGAGATCGCTTGCGGGGAGAAGTCCAGCTCGCTGAGCATAATGAACGGTGGTCGAGAGCTCATGAAAAACGGCGACACGTTTGCTTTCTGCAGAAGCTGCTGGTCTTGGATGCAGTCCACTTCTTCAAGTTCGAGTTCGACGGATCGATGCATCTTGATTTTGAGTGTTTGAGTACCTGGACAAGACAGGCTGGGGTTTGATGGGTCGTGTCGGCTGGACAGTCAGGCTGTTGCAACGATGGGACGATTGGCAAGTGAGCGGCGATGGAGCTGTGGAGCTCTCGAGACTGTTCGTTTACTCACCACCACTCACTCTTCGGACTTGAACGGTTGCTGTAGAAGGAGCTTCAGGTGGTGGCATTGGTGCGGCTACACGACGACCTTTCGAGTTCCGAAAGATCGCGCGCCATTTGGGGGCATTAGGATGTGCCGCGCTGAAATCCCATTGGCTCAGGAGTGAAACGATGATGGAAACTCCAGCAAACAGGATTCGCTGATTCCTTGAGCGTGTCCAGCGTGAACACTCTGGACCGCGTGAACACTCTGGACCAGTCTGGTGCTTGCTGATGGTGTTACATATGAGGAGCAAGTTGCAACTTGCTCCTCACATGTGCAACGTCCACGAAGGCATTTGCAAAAAATTTCCCTGCTTCCTTTCACTGTATAGAAAAAGCAGAAGAGCGAGTGAGTCAAAGACACTGCACAACAACACAACTTCATGTTGAAAACCATCACACATTGGATTGGCAGATCTCCGAGCTCTTAGCTTAGATTTGTTTGCAGATTTGCAGCCACACAAGTTGAAAAAATTGGTGGCATCGGCGATGAATCTCCTGCGTCAGTCAAAAGCTCCACAAGCCGTTCCACTGCGGTTCATGAGACTCTTCGGGGAAGACCATTCGCCTTGACACAGCAACACGAGGAAAGTCTGGCTGTGGCGATAGTGCTTGGCCACCTCCGCGATAAACACCACTGGTGATGAAATTTTTTCGTGCTGCTGCTTGGGGAAGATCTGATATCCTTTGAGTTTTTGGGTCGCCAAAGCACCTGCTGCCGAGGAATGAGCTGCTCGGTGGCGGCAGTCGATTTGTCTGTACTCCGGTCTGGGAGATCATGGGGATCTGGAAGGCGGGCAGGAAGATTGTCTGTGCAGATTGACTTATATTTTCGAATAGAGAACTGCGCGTTGGGATTCGGGAAGACCTTGCTCTTCACAGACTTGATGCTCTTACTCTCACGCTCTTACTTGCCAACTGGGTACTTGCTCTTCTTCACAGGCTTGATGCGCGCCTTCTGCTTGCTGGCGTAGCCGACCCAGCGGATGATCTCGGGGTGCTCCATGATCTTCTCCAGCGTGTTGTACTCTCTCGCGAGCGTCCGCTCGTCCTCCGTGGAGTGGATCTTGCTGTGGCACTGGCGGCAGATCATGATGCACGTGTTCAGGAAGTCTCTTGTGTACCCTCGCTTCAAATACCGCGCGTGCGTGACGCGTGGGATGAGATGGTGGGCAGTCAAGTTCATCGGTCGCTCGCACATCTCGCACAGTCCAGACGTGTCCTCCTCATGCTCCTTGTCCGCGCGGTCTTCGTCCAGCACGATGTCGTCCATTTGAACCACTTGCTTCTTGCCAAACTCGACGAACTCGATCTCGACGTGGAACGGCACAGCGTGCTTCTTCTTCGTCGTCGTCTTGGACTCGCTCTCCACCGCCACCTGCAGCGAGATCACAGCCGGGTGCCACTCGTCGTCCACCTCCAACACAGCAAGACATCGCTTCCCAATCGCGTATTGGACGCGCAAGCTCTCGATGTGAGCTTCTCTGCGTCTGCTCTTTTCGTCTTCTTTGCTGATCTCGGAGGATCTCAGCAGTGCCACCAATTGCTCTGCGAGCTCCTGGAGGCTGTCGCTTTTCAGGAACGACGCGTCTTCGAGCGTCTCCACCAAGATGCCAGTCAGCTTGGCCACATCTACGCTCGCGTTCTCTTCAGCAGCGTCCAGCAGGAGCTCCGCGACGTACTCGAGCTCTTCCTGCTGGGTCTTGGACGGCGCGTGCTGCCGGAGAAGCGCGCAGATCGCCTCCGACTTCTGCTGCTCGTCCGCCATTTGTGTGTGGGTTGCTTTGCTTGGCAATTCCGAAAATGATTGACACACAAACCCACTGACTTTGGTGTGTAGGTTTTGTGTGCCACACAATGTGACCAGCACTCTCGATGGCAGAAATAGTGAGTGATGGCTGGCTGGCGGTTACTGGATCCCACCGGAAGAAACAGTCTGGGAATTTGACAACTGGAGTTGTCAAATTCCCTGATTGTTTATCGACACTTTTTGCTTTTGTGTCGACTTTACAAGCTCCAGTTAAGTTGACATTAATTTTTACCAATCAACGCCTTCATCCCTCCAAGTCATAGGAAACCACAACAGGAAAACAAAGCGCGCCTTCAAATAGAAAACCCGAGCCAACGACTCCACTTCCTTGAAATGCGTCATCACTTCACTCATGCGCTCTTCCCAAAACTCATTTCGCCCAACCGAACTCACGATAAAAGATCAGCACAAGTAAAATGGCGACAGCAAAGACCACGCGCGTCTTCGGCATTGATTTCGTGCGTCCCCCGCAGCTCTATCCCTTCGTCACCATGCTATAAACGCTCACACATGCTACCTCGTTTTGCTGGTTTCCTTTGTAGGGCACGCAACGCTCGGTCGTCGCCGAGAGCAACGGCGACGTGGTGCTGAATGAGCTCGGCTCGATGACCACGGCGACGCTCGTGTCGTTCAAGGGCGACGAGCGCCTCGTCGGCGAGTCCGCCGTGCTCTCGTCCAGTACGAACCCGCGCAACACGGTGGACTGCCTCAACCTGCTGCTCGGCAAGGACTTTGCGCAGGTGCAGGCGATCACGAGCCAGCTCCCAGGGCAGCGCGTGGCGTTCGAGCAGGCAGAGGACGGCCAAGTGCTCGCGCAGGTCGAGTACCAGAACGACACAAAGAAGTTCTCGCTCGAGCAGCTCGTGGGCATGCTTTTCGGCAAGCTCGCCGAGCAGATGAAGAAGCGCGTGCGCGCAGACGACGGTGAGGCGATCCACGTGATCGTCGCGGTGCCATCGGCGTGGACTCAGAGCGAGAAGACCGCGCTCACGCTCGCGTCCAAGATCGCCGGCATCCCGCGCATCTCGCTCATCACGCGTGACGCAGGTTGATTCTTGTTGTTGGTGGTGGTCATTCTTGCTTGGCACTGTTAATGTGGCTTCTATCTGCGTTGTTTGGTTCCATGTTTGCATTGCCTACTTTCGCAGCGCTCGCTCGCTGCTTTATCCGCAAGCACCCGCTTGAACAGCCTGCTGCTGAAGGCGATGCTGCTGAGCCAGTGTCCAAGCACATTGCGATCGTGGACATCGGTCACGCGACCATCAGCGTGTCGGTCGTGAAGCTCACGCGTACGTCTCGACCTTTATGGCTCTGCAACTTTGATTTCTTCGTACTGGCGTGAATATGTCATGCTTAACATAAGAGACTTTCTCTCTTTACATGAGCAGACGATGGCGAGACTGTGCTCGCAAGCGAGAGTGACCTGTCCCTCGGTGCCGACGTACGTGACGCTTTTGCTCTATGAATCATGGCGAGTTGACTCACTAATTGTGTGTTTCTCTTCATGCAAACTCCCACTTACTATAGAGCCTCGACCGCCAGCTTTTCTATCACTTTCAAAAGGAAGTGCTCGAGAAGCACCAGCTGAGCGTGAGTTTGTCCACGAAGGAGGGCAAGCGGCTCTTCCAGGCGTGCGAGAAGCTCAAGAAGCTGCTCTCGACGATCGGCGAAGCGGCCGTGACGGTCGAGAACATCGCGCAGGACCGCGACATCTCGATCAAGGTCTCGCGCGACGTCTTTGAACAGCTCTGCGCCGCCGAGAGCGAGCGCGTGACGCAGTTGGTCGCCAGTACGCTGGCAAAGTCTCAAATTGCTCCTTCCGACATCGCGTCGGTCGAAATTGTCGGCGGTGGCACCCGTATCCCATTCGTGCAGGCGGCGATTCTGAAGGCTTTCGGCACGGATCTGCAGCGCGGCAGCAGCTTGCTGGGCCGCATGCTCGACTCGACGACTGCGATCGCGGTCGGCGCTGCGTTCTCTAGCGACGCGATCGATGCGTCTGGAGACGAAGAGCTCAAGCTGAGTGAAGCCCAGCAGACGCAGCTCGAGACGCTCATTGCGCTTGAAGAGCAGATGCGCTCGCGTGACGTGGAGCTCGCGGCGATCGCGAACGAGCGCAACGCCATCGAGGCTTTCGTGTACGAGATGCGCTCCAAGTTGAGCGAGAAGCACGGCGCGAAGCTCGATTCCGCCAAGCTGAACCCGCTGCTGGACGAGGCGGAAAACTGGATTTACTCGGAAGAGTCCGAGTTCGCGTCACTGGCGGCGATCCAAGCCAAGCGCCAGGAGATCGAGACGCAGATCCGTGACGTCTGCACCATGTACTTTGAAGCGGTGGACGCGGATGAGAAGGCTCTCGAGGCGCACCTTGAGGAAGAGTCGAAGAAAGCGGAAGCTGAGCGCGCGGCCGACGGAAACGACGAAGACCACGACACCCGCAAGCTCAAGAAGCCTGAGCGCATGCGCCTCGTGGTGAAGAACAAGGAAGAAGGCAACGAGCTCTTCCGCGACGGCAACTACCAGCACGCGGCGATGCGCTACGTGAAGGCGCTGAGCCACGCGTCCAAGTTCTTTGACCTGAACGACAACGACCTGGAGGAAGTGAACAAGCTCAAGCTCAGCTTGTACCTGAACCTGGCGCAGTGCTACCTGAAGCTCGAGTCCTGGGGCAAGGCGATCGCGAACTGCAAGGACGCACTCGCGCTCGACCCGCTGAACGCCAAGGCGCTCTACCGTCGCGCTTTGGCGTACGAGAAGGAGAAGAGCATCGACCTCGCGGCGGAAGACGTCAAGGCGGCACTCAAGATCAGCCCCGAGGACAAGACGATCCTCAAGCTCGACGAACGCATCAAGCTCGTGCAGAAGCGCCAGTTGGACAAGGAGAAGAAGATGTGGAGCAAGGCGTTTGCGTAGAGAGAGAACGAGGCAACACCAGACCCATTAGATGACACACGACAACAACAACAAAGTACCTTGTTTTCCTTCTCTGTGTGTGTGAGATAGGGGTTTGCACATTTTTACTGCACGACCTGGACGGGCTATAGACTGAGCGTGAAAAAAATATATGATGAAAATGAATGATGGGCTTACTAATAGCTGCGTGACTGACTGGCGACGGCTTGCTTCTCTGATCTGCTGCCTCTCGTCTAGTATGCGGCGTCGTCGTCTTTCGGCGCGACGCACTTGTTGATCCACTTGCGGCGGCGCACCATCGCCAGTGTGAACGCGCTCTTCTGCCACGGCCCCGAGAACGACGGCGCGTAGATCCAGCCGTTGTCGTCTCCCTGCGAGACGTCGAGCGTCCATCCTTCGGCCTTTAAGTGCGGCGGACACTTTGGTGCCACGTCTTCGAACGCGTCCGACGAGATGTTGGCATCGTCTGCGGCGCTCCAGCGCTTGCGCTCGCCGATACCGTTGACGATGTGGTCGGTCGTCCACTTCTTCACGATGTGGTACCGCTGGTTCTCCCACAGCTCCAGGATCTGGTCGACGCGGTCCGACGACGTGAGCTTGATGTCGAGGAAGATGACGCTCTTGCGGTGCTGCTTGTCGAAATCTGGCTGCAAGTCGAGGTCGTACGAGATTAACTCCGAGTGGCGGGTCTCGAGGAACGGCGCGAGCGCGATATTGGCAGTGCCGAGCAAGTCGTCCTTGTTCAGGCGGTCGAAGTCCAGCACCTGGATCTCGAGGCACTTCTCCTTGGGCTTGTCGATTTGGAAGTGGAACACTTCGGGCGGCGACCACTTCGGGTTGAGCGACGACGAGATCGTCGTGCTCTTCTGCGCGTTGCGGCCGACCTTGAGCACCACGTACGGGTCGCTCTTGCCGCCCATGCCCATGAAGCCAAAGTCGCTCGCAGGGAGGTCCTGCGCCTTGACGAGCGTCACCTGTAGCGAGAACATCGTGTGCGTGTATGTGCTCGATGGAAGCAGCTAGTTAATGAGTGAGTGACTGAAGCGCGACCAGCAAGTCACGAAGAGCTACGGTGGACGAACGATGCGCGCGTGAGAGAACGGAGACGGCGTGGGTGCGGAGATCGCAGACGCACGGAGAGCCACACAGCAGACGTACGGAGGCGGCCAAGTCAGTCGGTCGATCGTCACGCGAGTGAGGTGCAGAGAGCGAGCGCGTGAAGCGTGGGGTTGTCGATCGAGTGCCGCTTGCCTGCTCCTTGCTCTTGGCGATCTGCGCGCAGGCTCGAAAATGCGAAAAGAAAAAATTTTGACAGGAGTGGGTGACTGTTTTTACAAGCTCTGTGATTGGTGGAAAGTGGGTAGAGAAACGCGTCTGATTGGCTGGATGTTCTGATTCAGGCGAGTGGTTTCTTTCGCCTTGAGACACTGCACGTGTCTGATTGGTTGGATGTTCTGATTCAGAATCAGAGTTTCTGACTCAGGCGAGTGCTTCTTTGCCCAAAAATACCGTGCGGGTTAGGCTAAAATGAAAGATTCAGCCGAGCCTCCTTAGTGAAATCAAGTAAAACCTGTTCAAGCTTTTCACTCGACCAGCTTAAAATTGCACCTGAAAGGGTTAGGTTAAAGTGAAATGTACCCATGCCATCGCATAGTGAAAACAAGATTAAAATCCGTTCACTTTTACCCCCGCTTTTGGCGAAAAGAACAAAAAAAGACGAAAAGCCAGATTATGCAACAACAAAGAATGTACTACTTTATGCATCATAATCTCTTTGAAGAGGGTATGTGGATTGAAAGGCTATCTAAAGAATCAGCGAGTTCTCTATAAATACATACTGGATGCTTTCTGTGTCAAGTTGTGACCGATGAACAATGGGAACTGCTACTTGAGAATTGCAAGTACCTTATAAATTGCATTGGTTTTGGTAAATATGCAACTCCTCAGACACCAAAAGTGTGGGTTGAAGAGGCACCAAGAAAATGAACCCACTCCACCATATCAACCAGAACGAATGCTTCGAGAGATGATGACAGCAATGAATGGGAACGCCAAGCAAACAGGCACGAATCATTGTTACTGACATGCAACTGTGTTGTGTCTGTGTGTGTGAAAGCAGAATTTCTCAGTTTGTGGCTCTTCTCATTGACCGCAGTAACGCAAGAGGAGCGTACACCAGTTTCTGGTCAGCACCAAACACACGCACTTGCGATACCTCTGTCCATTAGACATCAAGATGTGCATTGCATTGCTACCAGATGCACGCTAAATGGCAATGGCTGCTGATGTGATCTCTCGATCTCGTGGTACCTGCTTGCTACTTACGGTCTGATTGTTAACTAATTACTGTACGGTACAACATGCAAGGCGGCGGCGCTCTCCGTATGCTCTCATTGTTTCTGTGCGATACGCTGCTGCTTCGTCCGCTGAGATGAAAAAATGAACGCTTCGTTGTCGGCTTCAACTCTTGAAAAGAAGTAGGCACCGGCGTTATTCATGTCTCGTTCTGCTTATACCTGGCGCTATGATGACATTGGTCCTCCCTTCGTCTCCACATAATCGTGTGAAAAGCTCTCAGCTGTGACCGTCTGGAAACGTGCAGTTGTTGATCCACTTGCGCCGCCGCACCATCGCGAGCGTGGCTGACTTTTTCTCCCACGGTCCCGCGAACGTCGGCGCGTAGATCCATCCCTCCGAGTCGCCCTGCGACACATCGAGCGTCCATCCTTCTGCCTTCAGGTGTGCAGGGACGGTCGGTGCCACGTCTTCAAACGAATCGGACGACACATTGTTGTTCTCGACCGTGCTCCATCGTCTGCGCTCCCCGCTCATGAACACGTCGTACGTCCACTTCTTGATGATGTGGTAGCGCTGGTTCTCCCAGAGCTCGAGGATCTTCTGCACGCGCTCGTTCGACTTGGTGAGCTTCATCTCGAGGAAGAGCACGCTCTTGCGGTGCTGCTTCTCAAACTCGGCGGGTACTTCGAGATTGTACGCGATCACCTCGGACTGCTTGGCTTCGAGCAGCGGCGCGAGCGCGATGTACGCTGTGCCGATGAGGTCGTCCTGGTTGAAGCGGTCACGGTCGTACACCTTGATGTCGAGGCACTTCTCCTTGGGGCGGTCGACGGGGAAGCGGAAGACCTCGTGCGGCTTCCACTCCGGGTCGAGCGTCGACTCGACCGTCGTGCTCTTCTCGAGCGTCTTGTCCACTTTGAACGTCACGTACGGGTCGCTCTTGCCGCCGAAGCCCATGAAGCCAAAGTCGCTCGCCGGCAGGTCCTGCGCCTTGACGAGCGTCACCTCCAGGATGTACAGCATCTCTCTCGGTCACGTGCGCGCCGTCGTCACTTTACCGCCGAGTGGGTCGGTTGATCCGATCTGTTAGCGGCGAATTGCGGAATGAAGGGGCAGTGAGTCTGTCGGTGTGTGCAAGTTGCAAGTTGCCTGTTGTTGCTTGTTTTGTGATTGCGTTTGTTTGCTTTGACTTGGTTTGTTTGGTTTTTTCTTGTTTCGTCCAGCTCTGGCTGGTGGACAAATACACTTGAGTTGAGTATGCTGAGAGGGACGGCGGACTCTTCCGCGCAAAACCAGCCGGACTGAACTGTTGAAAAGTGAACCCCGTCCGATTGGCTCAAAAAAGTAACAGGCAGAAAAGGTTACTCACCGCCCTGAGAAAAACAGCAAGGGCAGAGAATGCAATCATGCGTGCGCTCACCTTATGTGGGGCTTGCTTGCTTGTTGGCTCTGGGAAGCTCTCAAGCAAATGGAGCACTTCGGAGCACTGGGTGTCGGACTTTGTGGGTATAGCGTAGAGCCTGACACGACACCAAGAACACCAGTCCTACCACTTTGGTGTCCACATGAGTTGGTAACGTGAGCGAGACGCATGTTCCTGATATTTATTATCAGGCCGGTGCTGGAGAATGGATTTGAGTTCGCTGCCGATCAAAAAAGATCGCATTCAACCCACCGGATTCGCTGAAAGAAATGCACACAAGGCATTGTATGAACCCTGTGCGCCAGCGGCTGTGGACAACGTTTGCAACAGCAACTCAAATTGAAGCCTTGGGTTCAGTGCTTGACAATGGCGCACGTCGACAAATTACAAATCAGATTAGAATAGAGTGTATCATTGTAGTCATACATTCGAATCATGTAGATAATACGGTACCGAAGTTTAAATGATGTCACCCAAATATATTCTGCGCCGTATGATTTACCATCAGATTCGAACAAGTTTTGTTATCATCGAAAAGTGTCAGAGGGAAGTATTCGGTTCAAGGGGGTGTTCATTGCGATTGCCATGGGGCACAAAACGGAAGATCCTTCAAGCATTTTGTGATTGTGCTCGACAACAATCCGCAAGAACGAGTAGCAACAACAAGCAAGTGCGCACCACACTCGGCAACTCGCAAGCAAGCGCACACAACAACAACAAGCACAAGCAACAGCAAGCAACAAACAAACAAGCAAGCAAGCATGACCTACAACGTGGAAGTGACGCTCGCCAAGGCCGCCGACCTGCCCGCCGCCGACTTCAACGGTAAGAGCGACCCGTACGTGGTGTTCACGCTCGGCGAGCACACGCGCAAGAGCTCCGTGGTGACCGCGAACGTGAACCCCGCGTGGGAGCCGGTCGAGAAGTTCTGGTTCCTCACGGAGGACCCGCACTTCGCCGTGCTCGACGTGCAGGTGTTCGACCACGACCGCTTCACCAAGGACGACCTCATCGGCTCGACCACCATCTCGCTCGGCCAGTTCCTCGAAGATGGCGACAGCAACAACACGCCCGCGCCGGGTGTGCGCATGTACGAGCTCGTGGTGCCCAACCTCTTTGAGCGACAGAACCGCAAGAGCGTCGTCATGCTCGAGATCAAGGTCAACAAGGTGGACGAATAGACAAGGACGCTGCAGCAAGGAATTAGACGAATGCATACAAATACAAACGCATGCCCCATATGCCCATGTCATCCAAAGTGTCGTCCTGCGGTCTCGCCACTCGACTGTGACTGTCCATATACAACTTGCGCTTTGTGGGATCGTGCGAAACCGTGGAAGGTCAGTCACAGTCAGGATCGCCGGCCGCGACTTTTGGAAGTGCGTCATCAGCTGGCAGGGGGGCGCCGCCAGTTGAACTGCGTTCAGTACCAGAACAATAACAGGAGTCGCTATCTGCGAAAGAAATTCCGCTATGTTTAGCTCCCCGAATCCGCCAAAGCCAACGCCCCTCCAGCAGCCACAGTACTTTCACACCTCCACGTGGTCTTAAAGTGAACGAGTGCGATATCCGATGCTTGTCTATTCAATTCAAAATTGTGAGAAGATGCCGCACCACCAAACAAATAAACGAGCAGCCATGGTTGCACTGAGTCATTGGCTGATGATGGCCTGCGTTCGTGCTTTGTGTGTGAGATGAACGCCTCTCCTATCAACATTAATATGCGTGTGTGTGGTACGCTACTCCTGTCAGCGACAGGACGTGCGGCGAAAAAGTGTCTAAGGGGTGTCTTTGTCATGGCTTGCACTTGGTTTTCTTTTCTCGGTGGGGGACAGGGGGCGAGCAGCAGGCAGGCAGCGCACGACCCAACCCTTCTCGCTTCAACTGCCAACCCCAACACAAGGCCTACACCTGCGACGCGATCGTTATTCGGGCTCTTTTCTCTTGGCTTCCAACAACAACAGCGTCGCGTCCACCATTTGGCGTCAGTTTGGGTCAGTCGCTTTCCACCAAAGAGCAGCAGCTTTCCAGAGATTAGACGCCCTTTTAGAAAGAGCACCTTCCTTACTTGCGAGGCTGCGATGCCCTCCCCCTCCTCACTCGCTCAACGCCTGTTCGCTCGTCTCACTCACTCACTCGCTCATTTAAGCTCAAGCTCGCCACGCTCGTTGTTCTTGCGGATCGCCCATTCCCAGCTTTACTAGACGTGTAGCAAGTGCATTTCTCTCTCTCTTGCGCGCGCGCGCTCTGTCTCGCCTCGCCGTTGCTGCTCGTCTTGCTTTCCCTCCACGAGTGAGTCTCTTTGCAGGAAGGCGACAACATTTGTAAATCTGCGCTCCAGCTACCAAGCAACAACCAACACAAGACCGAGAAGCGAGAAGATCCCAAGGCACCAACCCAAGACAGGACAATCGAGGCAAGAATGCACTCCAAGCCCAAGCAGAGTCTCAAGCGCGACCACAATTCCGACATCTTGGATCTCATGGGTGGCCCGAGCGCCCTCCACAGCCCTCCGAGTAGTTCGTCAAGCTACGCGAGCACATCTTTCAGCTCCGCCAAGCACGTCCGCCGGAGCGAATCCACCACGGAGGACGACATGTACGACGAAGACGATGAAGACAGCGACCACAGCTACGACTCCAGTGAGGATGATGACGACGAAGAAGAAGATGATGAAATGATCTCTTCGGAGTGCAGCTCTTATGCTCTTGACGACCAGCGCGCTCGTCGCTGCGCCACTGAAAACTGCACGCGACCAGCGAAGACTGGCGGGGTCTGCATCGCGCACGGCGGAGGTCGTCGTTGCCAAGCCAGCGCGTGCGAAAGCAGCGCCATGGCGGGTGGTCTCTGTCTTAGCCACGGTGGCGGCAAAAAATGCAGCGAACCAGGATGTGAGCATGGAGCTCGCAGCCGCGGGCTCTGTCCCACACACGGTGGCGGCACCCGATGCCAAATCACTGGATGTCGCAAGCACGTCGTCTCAGGCGGCAAGTGTGTCGCTCATGGGGGTGGACGTCGCTGCAACGAACCAGACTGCACGAGCAGCGCCGTTAGTCGGGGGCTGTGCGTTCAGCATGGCGGCGGTCGCAAGTGCAAGCACCCAGGCTGCGCCAAGCACGTTGCCTCTGGCGGACTTTGTCGAGCTCACGGAGGCGGACGACGCTGCAAGATTCCAGATTGTATGAGCAGCGCACAAAGCCGGGGGCTGTGCTACGTCCACGGAGGTGGCGGTCGCTGCCAGATGCGAGGCTGCAGCTCGAGCGCCAAGAAAGGTGGCTTCTGCATCGCCCACGGAGGAGGTCACCGATGCCAAGTACCAAACTGCAAAAGCAGCGCTGTCAGCGGCGATCTCTGTCGCGCGCATGGTGGTGGCAAGCGGTGCAGTGTTGAAGACTGCAAGAGCAGCGCGAAGACTGGAGGACTTTGTATTGCACATGGCGGCGGCAAGCGCTGCACTGTCGACGGATGCCGAAGCAGTGCCCAGCGCATGGGCTTGTGCAAAGCTCACGGAGGCGGCAGGAAATGCGCGATCAGCGGATGTGCGAACAGCGCTGTGAGTCGAGGAAAGTGCATCGCACACGGCGGCGGAAAGCGCTGCATCATTGATGGATGCACCACCACTGCTCGCAAAGGCGGCTATTGTTTTGCCCACGGAGGACGAACTCAGGCTGCTGCAGTCGGCGCTGGCAACGGCACTCCACTTGGGTCGTCTTCGCCATCAACTCCTGTACTTTCAGCCGAGACTCCAGCTGCAACTGCTTTTCAGTCGGCAAAGTTGATCACGCCTTCAAAGTCATGGAGAGCAGCTGCTGCTCGAGTTCAGGTCCAATCACCAAAGCCAGCTCTCTTGCCTCCAGTGAGCTCGCTGGCTCCGCGTGCATTGCCGCTACAAAAGCAAGACGACGGCATTAGTGGTCCTCAAGAGTCGATGAAGATTACTGTGCCTCCCATTCGAAACCTACCACCAGTCAGTCGCGGACTTGGTCAATCTGTGATGATGAACCTGACGCCAATCAACATTCGAAGCCCGCAAACCACGACTTCTCCGTCGCCAAAGCCACCTGGATACTCGTGGCAGAAGTTGCAAGAAACCATTCGTCGCGAGTCGAAAGCGCATGGGATCTTTGATGACGATGACGGAGACGAGGACGAAGAAGTCAATGACGACGAAGACCTGGAAGACGGAGAAATCGAAGTGAACC
The DNA here is from genome assembly GCA_023333705.1 of Globisporangium viniferum. NCBI lineage: Eukaryota > Oomycota > Peronosporomycetes > Pythiales > Pythiaceae > Globisporangium > Globisporangium viniferum. Next base: position 94,193 of record JAASFI010000002.1, on the reverse strand, counting down.
CTCAAAGCACGTCAGACAATCGCAACGAGAAGCCAAAATCGTCCTTTAGCATGCTGATCTCCGCCGTTCTCTGCTAGTAGAAGAGCGGTCCTTTGGAATTCGATGTCTTCGCTTGCGAGACACCAGGTTCTGAACGCTGCACGAATCTGTCAAGTCCGTTAATAATATTGCTATTTATGCCTGAGTTAGAAAGTCAGCGTTCCATTCGACAAAAGTCAGGAAGTGAGAGCAGAAAGAGGAAAAGAAGCACAAACTGTAATTGATGCTCTCACTACTGGTGCATTTACTGGATACTACAGTACGACCACATCGATTTCTGCGCTCGCTGGCGCGCACTCAACGCCGAGTCTCTCGTCGCAACGTCCATGTGGTTGCGGCCTTTCATGAATCGCCGCAAACGGATCTCGTTCTCTTCGTTCACTTTGTCTAACTCGTCCGGATTCTTCTGCAGGAAATCTTGCAGCTGCTTCAGTGCTTTCTCCGTTTCCGAGACTGCTTGCTTCTCAAACTCCTTCTTGGAGATCAGCACACTGTGACGGCCAGCTCGCTGTCGCACAAAGTAGCAAAAGGTTAGCGGGCGGACTTCAATTCATGCAAATAAAAAAGCCTCAAAGGCAGCTTAAGCTGCAGAAAGCTTACCTCGAAGTGGTACCAAAAGTAGAATGTCGTGCCGAGGAACTGGAACAAGCGCGTCAACGAAACCAGAAGCACCAATACCAGCGAAATCTCCGTCGACGAAGTGCTGTAGAACAACAGTGCGACTCCAACCAGCTTGAGGAAGCGCGACAACGCCATCTGGGAGGTAGTCAGCGGAAGATCTTCGTCAAGGTATCCGAGCTCATCAATCTCGTCTTGGTCCTGCTTGGTCTCACTCTTCGGCGATGCACCCCACTGGTTCCACCACACGAGCACGAACCCAAGGAAGCCGAAGAAGAAGAAGTAGATTTTGCCCAAATGCGGAATGCCAAGTAGCTCCTCACATGACCAAATGTACGCCAGGTAGCTGAGTCCCCAAGACACGAGTTTGTAGATCGACGGCATCAACACGAAGCTCGTAAACGGCACCGCAAACGACACGAGCGAACCGACGCTTTGGATGAACTGGGCACCTGGCACCATCTTCGCAGCAGCGCGTGTCTGACGCGTAAAGAAGTATAGCGCCAGCATCGCCGAGAAGCAAATGCCAATCGAAGCGCCTAAGAAGTAGTGGAACGTTCGCGATCGCGACAGCCTCTCCGACGAGTAGAAGAGGAACAACCCGAGAAAGAAGTTCTGGATAAAGAGCGACGACAAAACTGCGTTTTCAAGCGCAAAGACAGACAACAACAAAAAACAGTCACAACGGATTATCCTAGCGATAACGAAGCAAACGGCACTCGGTTGACTCACCCGTCTGGAATGCCAAGCTGAATGGGAGCGTTGGCGCAGATGACGAGAGGAATGGCTTGGATGGTGCAGACACAGTCACGCACGGCGCGTGGTAGGGACTGAGCACGACCATGCAGGCATCGTTGCCAAGTGGGATGCATTCCCGAGCGCACCCATGAACACAAGTCTCGCAGAGGTGTGTGGCTAAGCGAGAGAACAGTCCAGGTTAGTGAGACGGATTAGCTTTGTATCCGGAAAATCAGATAGTGAGAGCCAACTTACAGAGGAATCGGAGCGCGATCTGCAGGTACTCCACGGCGTAGTCAGGAATATATTCAATCAGCATCGGCGCGGACTGATCCGCCAACATCATTCCACGGCACAGCATTCCAGCCGATCTGCACACATCAAGATGGATACGCAATAGCGCTTTCATTAGACCTCAATCACCAACGCACATGTCTGCACCGATTTCCCTGACGTACCGAGTGAACTTAAAGTTGAGTTCTTCGTAGTGCGGGCTCTTGACAACCACGCGCAAGTCGCTCCACACCCAAAAGAACGAGCGGAAGGGCCATGCGAATTCCTAGAAACACCCGCAATCATGAGTGAGTTACTCTCAAACGTGCATCTCAGCATGAGGACATTCACATAGGCAAGTAGAGGGAGAGGATGCACAAACCTGCAGCTTGGACATCTTGTCGACGAGGAAGTCATAGATCTCGTGCGCTTCCTTCGATTGCCCAAACGCGCGCACGACGTATGGTTGCAAAGTGCTGCATAGCCAAAGTGAGGGAAAGTGACACCATAGGCAGTTAGACAACCAACCCATGATGAGAGGGCAGCGTACTTAGCCTCCTCCTCATGTTGCCATTACGCACCTATTCAGTGGGTCCAGGCGGATACGCAGCGTCGCGTTCTCGTAGAAGCAGAGCGTTTCCTGCGCCTCCCAATCGCTCAGCGTCGCGCTCGTCTCGAATCCTTCGTCAAGCCATTTTTCCGCATTGGTGTGGTCACTCCCCGTGGCATCTGCATCATTCACATCCGAACCCGCAAACGCAAACAAGAACAAATGAGGCTCCGCAATTCATCACAACAACAAAAGCGGTGTATTCAGACACACACACGTACGTCGCTTGTGGCGCGCCTGCGGGTGCGCAACCGCGCAGAGCAGCAGCAGGAGCGTCGTGCAGAGCGCCAGGCGCAGCGCTGGAGACCGCATTTTGAAAGTCTCGTTTTTCACGTTTTCAAAAAGTGAGGCAAAAAGCGCGAGGTTCAAATGGGCACTAAAAGGAGAGAAGATGTCAACCTCGATTCAGTGACTGTAATGATTTGACCACCAGCACGGTTCAGCGGAGGACCGGTTCGCCAGCAAGATTCGGTCGGTTCAGATTAGAGGGTCGCGCTCTATTCGAGAGGTAGTCAGTCAGGTCAATTGACTCCCCCACTGAAATTCGCATCGAAAGCGATCTCACCGAACATGGCGACGAAGGTGACGTTCAAGATGACGACGGTGTGGATTATTAGTAAAAAAAATCTGATGTTTAATTAATTGACGGCAGTGCAATGCGCACGTGAGCCGCTGGCTGTTTAAATAATTACTATAGTTTCTTCTATCTGGGGGGAATGCTCTCAGATCCTCCCTTACAAGGAGATGAGGTTCTGTAACCGGAGATGGGGGTACTTGAGCTCGGCTTCTCTCTCTGCCTTGCGGATGCGCGCACGATACGCCGCTTGGGACTCGACGAGCGTGCTGCTACTGTCGCTCGCGCTGGGTGTTGCCTGAGAGTTGCTATTATACGACACGTGGCCGAAGCCGTTCTCGCCTGGGAGGACCGTAGCCGGTACGTCGCTAGATGCCGAGCCTGCGCCACTTGCTTCGCTGCGCAGGTTCGACTTTGCTGCTTTTGTTCCTGTGAATGATCGCGGAGTGACATCGTCGACCTGCGGCGCGATGACTTGGCCCACGGTGGTACCTCTGTTGGCGCTGTCTGGGAACGCTTCGATCGCGTTCGCTGCGCTGAGCGGCCCGACGGAGCTGCACACCAGCAGCACGACGGCCATCAGCAAGAGCTGCATGCGGGACGGTGTGCTGGACATGTTGTTGCGTTCGCTCCACTTGACAAGTAAGCGCACGCGGACGAGCAAGAGCGCAAATGATCTCGTCTCGCTGGTTTGCACGCCCCGCTCGCTCTCTATGGCGACTTGCGCGCACACACAATTGGATAAGCAAGCATTCACTCGGAGCTGGTCGTGTGCGACAACAGCTGCAAGGTCCCAGTCGGTTCAGTGCTTGGGCTGTTCCAGAAGCCAGGCTAAAAGCGTGACACCACGCCTTTCTCTGGCTTTGAGTGGACAACTGTTCAGGGAAATAGACTCCAAATAAGGGTTATATTTTAGATATTATTTTGAATAGTGAAGTTTATGTCACACTGTATACGTTGTTAGCATTTGCTTTTGTGTAGTTTGAAGCCATTTGGATTCGAGTGGCTCAGTTTGAGGGACTCACTATCTGTTTTTCTTTTTGATTTTATTTCCACAATGCTCATTATGCACTTGAAGCAAGACCTATTTCATCCACAAAAATACGCGAATGAAGAAGAGATTGGACGGCCGAGCAAACTTCTACATCGTCGGTCGTATTCCGTCCGTATGGACGGTAAGTATTTGTGGTGGCTTGCATGTGGTGGTGGTTCACATTATCTGCGTGTGCACCCACATCCTTCTCCGTTCTTTCCGTCACTTGGGTCTTTACTTTACTCATGCAGTCCCTGCAGGCGCGCGAGCTGTCAATGGCCACACGCGTGCAGCCAGCTGGCAGAATTCAGCGAAACCCAACAGGTCTCTACAGCACGAACATGCCGATCTGTCCGTATGTAACAGCGCTCGCGACTGTCTCTGTGTGGCTCCTGCTTGTCCGTCCAACAGTCCACAGAATGTTGTTGCTCCAGATGGCGAGCGTATACATTCGCGCCAGTTGCCAAACACGCACAGAGCGCAAACACAAAACAACCACCCGGATGGTTCAGTGTTCTGGTGAACCAAAGCAGATGTGAGGACTATCATATCGCACACACACTCATGATTGTATTGGTCAACATGGACGCACTCATAATGACGCGTCTTCGTTTCAATACAAGGTTAGACACAATCTCTAGACAAGCTGGCGCTGCTTGGTCTCAGGCAGGTACACCCAGAAGAACGCCAGACACGCGACGTATGTGAGTCCGTACGCAAAGAACGTCGTCGTGGTGCCGAGGTGCTCAAAGAGCGACAGCAGCGTGCCGTTCACGAGCAGCGAGATGAGCGACATCGCGAACGTGCAGTAGCTCATGTACTTGGCGCGGTAGCTGCTGTCCTGGAACAGCTCGCTCAGGATCACGACGAAGAGGATGCTCGGTCCGATCGCCGCGAAGATGTTGAGCACCGCGAACGTCGCCATGACGCTCGTGGACGCCACGGCGTTCTTGGCAAAGTCGTCGGTCGAGTATTTCGCAAAGATCGCGCCACTGAGCAGGAAACAGACGCAGACGATCGAGAGACACAGCAGGTACAGTTGGCGGCGCGGGTACCGGTCAATGAGGAACCGCGCAGCGAAGAGCACCGAGACGACCGCCACGAGCGAGCAGATCAGCCCAAAGATGTTGGCGTCCTTGCGAGTGTAGTCCGTGACGGTCTTGGCGATGATCTCTGGTCCGTAGAACAGCGACGCGTCCACGCAATTGTTCACATACGCCAGCAGAATCCCGATGAAAAGCTCCAAGTGCGGCTGAGGTCGCGCCGACATGATCGGCTGGTTGGACGCTTCACTATGCGAACTGGTCCTGGTCGTGAGCTCGTCCTCGTCGTCATCACTACCAGCGCTCTCCAAGTCGAAGAGCTGCGGGTTTTCCTTCCAGCGCAGCCACTTGACGCTCTCAGGGAAGTGGAAATGAAAATTGTAGAACACATAGAGCGCGGGTAGGCTCCCAAACGCCAGACACGAGCGCCAGTTCTCGCTCACGATGATCATGAACAGGTACGGGAATGCGACGCCCGAGTTGACTCTATAGGCGAATGAAGAAGACAAGCAGGTTGTTGTCCGCTTAGATACGTTCGAGTAGCCACATCAAAGGAAAAAAAAGGATCTTTACCCGAGCTGGAAGAGCGTGAGGAAAGTGCCTCGGCTGTCGGAGCCAACCGACTCGCTGATGTACATCGGGATGAGCAGGATCGAGAGTCCATTGCCGATGCCCGAGAGCAAGCGCCATATGAACAGCGTCGTGAAGCTCGTGCTGAACATGCTCGAGAGCAGTGCGCCAAAGATCGAGCACCCGCATGCGAACAGCGCGGTGGATTTGCGTCCATACGCGTCAGCCAAGTAGCCACCGACAAGCATCGAGCTCGCATCGCTCAACGTCGCCGTAGCGCTGATGATCTCTTCTTGGGAAGGCGACAGCGTCAGGTCGTCTCGGATGTACTGCAGCGACGCAGCCAGACTATACACATGATAGAATGTCAGAGATCTATTTGAATATGATGTACACGACACAGACAGCCACTGCTTATACCGCACCTGACGTTGTAGCCGTAGATGAGCCCGCCGATGATACTGAAGAGCGCCCACTTGCGCCGCTTGTACGCACTCATCTCCTCGGGCTCGTGGCAGCGAGAGACATTGGCGCCTATGAAGGAGCCGCCGATGCTGGTGTCGTCATTGCCACTGCACTGTTTCTGGTGCTCGTGCAGCCGCAGCAGCTCCTTCCTCTCGCCGTCGTCCACGTCTGCCACCGCCAGCATCACCATCGCGCTCCTGCTGCTGCCGTCACCGCCGCTGTCCTCTTCTACTACTGGCGCCACTGCTGCTGCGTCTTCACCACTCGACATTTGCGTGTCGGAAAATGACGTTTACGCGTCAAAAAAGGGACCCACAAATACTGAAGTGCAAGTATCTCTCTTATTGGCTATAAAACCCTTTCACATTTTCTCTTTTCCGCGAATCATGTAGGTTCAATCAGCATATCCACTTTCGCATTGGCTATAAATGAAAGCCACATTTTATACCAATAAAAATCTATCGTACACGATAATTCGACTCTTTTCCGCCAATGAAAGGTTGCCGCCTGGGGCTCCCCACGCACGCGGCTCTCCCCCTTTCCTGCTTGCTTTCCCCTGTGCTTGCCTTCCCCCCTCCTAATATCCGAATCGTGAGCTTGAAGCGCAGGAAAGACAGGGGAAAGCAGGCGAAGGCAGTGCGGGCTTGACGGATCCATCCTTCCTTCCCGACGGTAGACGCACGCGAGTGAACGAGTGAGAGAGAAGGAGAGAGCAATGGCGAGCGGCGGCGTGTCCAACGAGCGCTACTGCACGGTGCTGCTGCAGCCGGCGACGGGCAGCGAGAAGGCGCTGCCCCCGAGCCAGGACGAGATCCTCAAGGGGCTCGAGTCCCCCAAGGTGGAGCTCAAGATTAAGGCCGTCAAGTCGGCGATCCTCGGCCTGCTCCACGGTGAGAAGTTCCCGAAAGTGCTCATGCACATCATCCGCTTCTGCTCCACGCAGAGCGACCACTCGCTCAAGAAGCTACTCATGATCTACTGGGAGATCGCGCCAAAGTTCGAGCACACCCCGGACGTCCCCGGCCAGGCGCCTGGCGCACCACGCCCGCCGCCAAAGCTGCTGCCCGAGATGATCCTGGTGTGCAATGCGCTGCTGAACGACCTGAACCACCCGAACGAGTACATCCGCGGCTGCATGCTGCGCTTCCTGTGCAAGATCAAGGAGAAGGAGATCCTCGAGCCGCTCAAGGACGCCGTGAAGGGCAACCTCGAGCACCGCCACTCGTACGTGCGCAAGAACGCGGTCATGACGGTGTACACAATGTACAAGACGTTCGGTGACTTGCTGATCCCGGACGCCCCCGAGCTCATCGAGCGCTTCATCCAGAACGAGAGCGACGCTGGCGCGCGCCGCAACGCGTTCCTCATGCTCTTTGACTGCGCGCAGGAGATCGCGGTGAACTTTCTCATGAACACGATGGACCAGGTGCCAAAGTTCGGCGACGGGTTCTCGCTTGTGATCCTCGAGATGACGCGCAAGGTGTGCCGTCAAGACCCGGCGCAGAAGTCTCGTTTCGTGCGCTGCATCTTCCAGTTGCTCAACTCGTCTTCCCCAGCTGTCAGCTACGAGGCGGCGTGGACGCTGGTCACGCTTTCGTCAGCGCCAACTGCGGTGCGCGCTGCCGCGAAGACGTACTGCGGACTGCTCAACTCGCAAAGCGATAACAACATCAAGCTGATCGTGCTGGACCGTCTCGCGGATCTGAAGAAGCACCACACGAAGGTGCTGCAGGAGATCCTGATGGATATTATGCGCGCGCTCTCGTCCCCGAGCATCGACATTTGCAAGAAGGTGCTCGAGATTGCGATGGATCTTGTGTCGGTGCGCAACATTGAGGAAGTGGTGAACCACCTGAAGCGCGAGGTCGTGAAGACCCAGGACAAGAGCCTCGAAAAGAGCGGCGAGTACCGTCACTTGCTGATCCAAGCGATCCACTCGTGCGCCGTGAAGTTCCCGGACGTCGCGAACCACGTCGTGCACTTGCTGATGGAATTCTTGAACTCGGACGGCGCAATGGATGTGATTTTGTTTGTTCGCGCGATGTGCGAATCATATCCAGACCTCCGCGAGAGCATTCTGCAGAAGCTGCTCGTGTCGTTTGCGGACATTGCGCTTGCAAAGGTCTACCGCGTGGCTCTCTGGATCTTGGGTGAGTACTCGTCGGACCTGAAGGACGGCATCGACAGCGACACCTCGATTATTGAAGCTGCGAAGACCATCTTCAGCGCGCTCGGCAGCTTGCCTTTCGCTACGGAAGCGATGCTGAAGGCGCCAACCCTGGAAGCAGAAGAAGCCGCGGATGGCGCTGCTTACAAGCCTGTGACGAAGAGTGTCGTGCTCGCTGACGGCACCTACGCGACTGAGACTTCGTACGCGTCGACCAAGAAGACTGTTGTGGTGGAGGAAGAGAACGTGCCGGGTTTGCGCAAGCTGATTTTGGGCGGAGATTTCTTCTTGGGCACTGCTGTTGCGTCTACTTTGACCAAGTTGTGCCTGCGTGCAACTCGCGGTAGTCCAACGGCGGCAAGCGGTGGCCCACTCAAGCACCTCGTGCTCGAGTCGTCTCGTTACATGGTCGCGATCATCAGTTACGGCGAATTGAAGGACTCGAAGCACGAGATTGATGAAGACTCGGCTCGCCGCATCCTGGTCGGAGTTCGTATCTTGCTGGACCCTCAGTGCACTCAGGCGACGCACAAGATCATCACTGAAGAGTGCCGTCAGTCGTACCGCCAGCTGTTGGACGCGCAGAAGGCACTCGAAGCCGAGAACGAGTCCCCAGAGGAACCAGTCACGCAAGCCGACGACCTGATCAGCTTCCGTCAGTTGCGCGGCAAGAAGGCGCTTGGCTCCACAGACATCGACATTGACGATGGCGCAGACATCAACCGCGCTCTTGGTCAGGACGGGTCGAACGAGTACTCGGGCAACTTGCGTCACGTACACCAGCTCACTGGTTTCGCGGACCCTGTGTACGCGGAAGCGTACGTCACTGTGCACGACTACGATATTGTGTTGGAGATTCTGGTTGTGAACCGTCTCCCACAGACGCTGAACAACCTGTCGGTGGACTTGTCCACTATTGGCGACCTGAAGATGGTGGAGCGCCCACAGCCGCAGACGATCGGTCCTCTCGACCAGCGCACGATCCGCGCGAACATCAAGGTGTCGTCCACGGAAACCGGTCACATCTTTGGCACGATCGTGTACGACTCGAGCTCTGGCGCGGAGAAGACGTACGTGAACTTAAACGACATTCACTTAGATATTATGGATTACATTCAGCCGGCGACGTGCACGGACTCGGAGTTCCGCGCGATGTGGGCCGAGTTCGAGTGGGAGAACAAGGTCGCGGTGAACACGGAGATCACGAACGTTTTTCAGTTCTTGCAGCACATCGTGGACAAGACGAACATGCGCTGCCTGACGCCCACGGCGTCGCTCGGCGGCGACACGAACTTTTTGGCTGCGAACCTGTATGCGAAGAGCGTGTTTGGCGAAGACGCACTCGTGAACCTGAGCGTCGAGAAGCAAGACAAGGGCCGCATCGCCGGGTACATCCGCATCCGCAGCAAGACACAGGGCATCGCATTGAGTTTGGGTGACCGCATCACGGCTGTCCAGCGCGGCAAGGAAGATCAGAACAAGCGCAAGAAAGTGGTGTCGTAGAGAGAAGAATGTTTGATGACGATGGAGTCCCGAGAGCGTGTGCGAAGAAAGGTATTTCGCGCAACAACCTCCGGGTGGTAAAGGAGAAAATTCATGATGTTGACGGTATGTTTTGAAATCCGAGCAGAAAGAGATCAGCAAACATCCACACAAGAAGCAAATCGTGAGGGATCAAGATGGACGCCTTCAACACTGCGGTGATTGTGCATGCATCTCAAGATTTTTCATATTGTTGCGTGCGGTGTTCTCTTGACTGGTTTTCTATTTGGCACTTTTATAAACAGTTCGTCTATCTACATGCATCATCTCTCACGAATTCAAACTCTTGAGTGTCTAGCCAAAATCGCATCAAGCTGTGAAGTTCGCATCGAGCTTTAAGGGTGAGCTGGCTCGACACTTTGCGGCTGCGGGGTTTCCACGATCGCGATCGTGTACGAGTCCTGTTCTTTGCGCTCCCCTTCGCTCGTGCGGTGCAGGTGGACGCCCCACTCGGGTCCAAACACGCGCAGATTGTCCGCTGTGCCCTCGACAAACGGGTAGGTCACGATCTCTTGCGGCTGTTTGGTGTCGCGCACCGTCAGCTCAATTTCGACCGTGAGCTGCTCGCCATTTTCCGACGCGACTCCGAGTTGTCTATCAAACCATGCGCCGAGGCGCTGCGGCACCATCACCACGGGAATGTCGGACTTGGCATTCCCGTCTCCAGCTTCTTGACCTTCTTCAACATCGTCATCGTCGCTGGGACTGCCACTGCCACTGCCACTGCCGCCCATGACCATGATCCGGTCGCCGTCCTCATTGTTCACGATGATCACGCCTGCAGCGCCGCGTCGTGCTGCGTTCTTCGCTTTGTTCTCGAAAAAGCAGACCCCGCGAGTCGCGACGACGAATTTGCCCTTGACGTGATCGTTCGCGAGCCACCCGCACGCGTCGAGGGGCTTGGCGATCTCGAGCTCCGCCATTTCGAACGTGTGCGACTGCGAAATGCGGTCTGTGAGTCCGAAACCCGCGCCGACGCAGGGGAAACTGTAGCGCAGCTCGGGTCGCTGCTCGCGCTGGGACGTGACCAGCACATTAAGGCGACAGCTTCGCTCGACCGGGAGACTTAAATCGTACTTCATCTCGTACACCAAGTGCTTTGTGAACTCCAGCTCCGCGTCCAAGTCGTCTTCGCGGTTATCGTCACTACCAGTTGCTGCAGCTGCTGACCTCCGCTCGAGCTCCAGATCAAAGTCGAGTCGCTGCTGCTCTTTGCCAGAGGAGATGAGCACGTGCGCCGAGTCGCCGACACCCGAGGACTCGATCCACTCGCCCGTGTCCTCGCGCGTGAAGCGCATCGTGTGCTCGAGGTGGTCGATGCGAAAGTGGCCGAACTTGGCGCCGCCATAGAGCGTTTTGAACGATTTCTTGCCAAAGTACTCCTCGCGGTTTTCGTCGAGCAGGCTCTTGATCCACGCGTGGTCCTTCGGGTCGACGCTGTTGTCGATCTTGACCAAGTCCTCGATGCTCGCAGTCGTCAACGTGCCGTCGACTTTGAACTGTCCAAGCGTTTTTCCCAAGCGCCTCTCGAGCTCCGGCAGCCAGGACTCGAGCGTGTCCAAGTTCTCTTTGCTGCTGTGTTTGCCATCTGACCGAGCTTTTGCTGTTGTTGATGATGATGACGCAGCTGGTGCTGCTTTCAACGGAGACGCTTTGAGCGCGTTCGATGGAGCAGAAGATGGCTGACAGCGCTCTGTTCGCGCGACTGCAGCACTTTCATAGTTCAGTTGGTAGTTGAACGGGTCATTGAACTTGCGAGGCGGGCACTGCAGTTGGCTCATCGAGTACGAGCTCCCGCCAATCACCACTGGCGTCTTGTCTGCTACTGCGCCATCCTCACTGCCATTCTCACTCTGACTTTGGTTTTGCGCGATCTGGTCTGCAAAGATGATCGGGTCGACTATTTTGGCCGGCAGGATCGGAAATGGATGCGCCTCGGTGGTCATCACGTAGTCGCCGTTGCGATAGAAGTGCGTCGTGTTGAAGAGCAAGTAGAGGTACTTGCACGTCTCGGAGAGGAAGAACGACGGCATGTTGTCCTCCTGCTCCTTCGTCTCAATGTCGGCGATCGTCGCGTAGCCGCACTTGGTCTTGGCGTGTTTCTGCAGCGAGTGCACAAAGTGTGCGCCGGCCCGCAGCCACGAGGAGTCCTTGGTCGCTTCGTGCATGTAGAAAGTGGATTCGATGAGCTCCGGACGAAGCGGGTAGCGCGAGCCGCGACCACGCAGCGGCTTCCAGTCGAGCACGTTGAACTGCTCGGGGATGAACCCAAAGTCCCGCCACACACGATAGAACGAGTTCATGGACTTTGTCGCCGAGTGCAAGTGGCCGACCGAGGCCTGCATGCCCGGCCAGAACGCGGCCAGGTTCTCAAAGATGACGCTACCGTGACCGCACCCTGACCACATTGACACGTCCGCATACCAGTCCCCATGCAGATTGTGCTGCAGCACGGCCGGGTACACGGTCGCAAACATCTCAAGCGATTCCTCGTCGTTGAACGTCATGTACATCTTGAAGAGGTACTCGTAGAAGCTGTCCGAGTTGGAGCCCGGACCGGAGACTGTCTCGGTCCAGTCGCCTGTCTTCGTGTCGATGTGCTTTCCCAGGAGACCGACCGACGAGCGCCGCTGGAAGAGCGCGCGCACAGCGCCACGGGCTGCGTTTGCGTACTTTGGGTCGCTCACGAGCACGCTGAGCATCGTGAACTCCATCGAGAGCGAGCCAGCACCAGCGGTCGACGCGATGGTTGTCTCGCCAAGGGGGACACCTCGTCTCAAGTTCACTGTGCCGTAGGGAATGCCCGTGGGGGTCTTGAACGCCGGCATGAGGCGGTCGCCCAGGTCGATCGCGAGCAGCAGCAGCTCGTTCTTGTACACGCCCGGCGGATACAGCGCGAGCTTCTCATCCAACGCGAAGAGATGCGCCGACAGGAGTCCGCCGAGCACGCGGATCGTCGTCTCAAACACCGATACTTCCGTATCAAGATCGAAGTTCGCGCGCGAGACCACGAGCTTGACCGCGTGCTGGAACTCCTTGGCGTCTTCCAGGATCGCGAGCGTGTCCAGCGTGTCGATCAGCGTGAGCATCTGGATCTTGCCGAGCTCGAACGTCTCGCCGCGACACGAGATCGGCAGCAGCGCGTCCAGCGGGTACGCGTTCTCCAGGTAGCCGTAGTATGCATGGTAGAACATGTCCTTGACGGTCTCGGCGAGCACGAGCCGCTCTTCTTCGCTCACGCGCATCGACGCGCCGAGCACGTACTGGTCTTTCTGCATCAGTCCGCACGCCACGGGGGTGCACACCGTCATCGTGTACTTGCACACCGACGGCTCTTCGATCTGCTCGATGTACGTCTCATTCGCGCGATACACGCAGCACTTGTAGTTGATGTCGACTGACCGCTGCATCATCGACGAGCCCTTGCCAGCGGCACTACTGGGACAAGCATCTCCGCGCATGTACTGCTGCTGCGCGTAGTAGCCGCTGTAGTCCGGATTGCGCAGGCGCGAGAGGTTCTCTGCAGAACGGATGCGCAGCACCTGCGGCGTCCCCGTCACGTACCTCCCCAGTACGACGCTCGCCTCTTGCTCGTTCGCGTCGCTCGGCTGTTCCTGAGGATGATACTGCCGCACGCTCGCGTCGACGCACCACTCATAGTGCCACCAGTTGCCGGCCTCGTGGTACTTGAGGCACTGGATACCACTCAAATGGCGCCGGAAGCGGTTCTTGAACGACTTGTAGCTCTTCCCAGAGAGCTCGCGCAGTCCGCTGAAGTGCATGATGGTTTCGTCCTCATACGGATCTGTTGCATGAGCGAACGCGGCGGACGATTGCGTCGCTTCCGCGGAAGCCAGAGACGTGAGAAACAAGACTGTGAGCAGCAGAGCGAGCAGGTGCAGTCGCCGATGGGCGACTGTGCGCGGGGATCCATCGGAGCTGGGGTATAGCGACGCCATTGCGGTGTGCTCGCCGAGAGCTCTTCGACGACGCTTGTCATTTGGGCACGCAATCATCGCATTCGAACAAAGGAGCCACGTGGAAATGGAAATCACACAATCCGGATAAAGTGTATAACCAGACAACTCAATCCAGTTTATCCGGAATAGCGAATTTGGAAAATCGGAATCAAAAAAGGTTAAGCCAGCGTCCTTGACATTTGTCTTGAACATGTATGAAAGTGACTGCTCTGAAAAATGAAAGCCAGGTGTCAATTAGTTATTGCGCAACCTTGCAACTGTAGTTAGGACAATGACAGTTTGTCCTTGTCCTATTTTCCGCTAAAATGTTTTCTACATTTGTACCCAAACAAGGAGATATTTCTGTGTCGTGGCTATTTACGGGATAAAGTAAAATTGGAAACGGGATTGAACGGGACATACAAATCAAAATGATATCCAGATGCCACTTTGCACGGATCGCGTCGTATGTATGGTTTGTGTGGGTCTTGCTACGGGAAATTCTTACTTAAGAATGGGAAAAATTCGGATGTTGGTGTCAAATCCCGTTTGTAAGGTGCCCTGATCATCAGTCCGACAAAACTCGAGAAGCAAGATGGGGTTCAACGTGGAGCTGCAGGGCGACGGCGTGCGCGCACTGCGTGCATTCATCGCGCACCAGAAGGAGAGCAGCAAAGACGAGCTGAGTGCATTGGGAGAGAATGACATGCTCACGACTGTGCAGCTGCGCTACGCTGCGTCCTTGCTGCAGCGTTTGCGGAGCAACGACCCAGAGACGCCAACGATTGCGTCGTTCTTCAAGCAGAGCAGCGGCGTGCGCGTGCATGCAGCCTCCGATCAAGACGCAGACGAAGCGATCGCTATACCCAAAGGACAAGCTGCGTATATGGAGAAACGCAGGAAGAAGCTGCTGCGCCTGGACGAAGAGATGCGTTACGGCAAGCTGGTGCACAACGTGAAGAAGAAGACGAGCGCAGTGGAGCTCGAGCAGTACCAGAAGTCGGTGCGCCAGCACTTGTCGATCGGCGCCAACATGATCGCTGCGCGCGTCACAGCGTTCACCGCGACGTACATGCTGGCGCGCACGCTCTCGGACAACGAGACCACGGTGCGTCTTGACTGTCTGTCTGTCTGTCTGTGTCATGTTAATCAACTAAACCGAGCTAATGCGTAACTTTGTGATGCAATGGTAGCGAATTATCGTTGGGCTGGGCGGCGCGATCGGCATGATGGTGATCGAGATGGTTCTATTTATCGCGCGCGCGTCCAAGTACGAGGCGATCGAGCGCGAGCAGCAGCGACAGCGACCCGGCGTCTTCTAGCCCCTCGACCACCATCAGCTCAAGTATCGACTGGTTGGTAAATCGGGGGCTTCCTTGGTTGTGCATACTGCGTTAACAAAAATAATTCTCGCTTTCATTTCTCTATGTGGCTTACATGTGCGAATACGAGTCTGCCGCAGCAATAGTACTACCTCATCCAGCGCTGCCTCCCAGGAGGGCGTCAAGTAGCTACGATGGTTCGGAGAGTGCTGCTCTGCTGATGCTAATGATATGTACTGACGGACGCAAATATCAAAACTAGGAACGAGCTCAAATGAGGTACACCACGCTGACGATCCACAATAGAAGCACAACCTCCCAACGCGGGCTCTTCACCGCCGACGTGCCGTCGTTCAGGATGAAAGGGTAGAAGACGTCGTTCGGGATCGAGAACCAGATCGGCGGCGCGGGCGGGATCAGCTGCTCCAGCTCGGTGGGCTTGACGAACACGAAGCTCACGGTCGTGTGCAGCAGGAAGGTCTGCTTCCGGAGCAGCGCCGAGTTCCAGAACTTCCAGGTCTCCTTCGAGTGAAAAGCTCTCGCCGCGACGATCTTGTGCTGCGGACTGCTGGTGGACCCGACGCCCGCGACGAGGAACTCAAAGTGCACCGCCGTGATCACGTTTTGACACACAAGCTCGATTGTTCCTGGGTTTGCAGCGTCACTGAACGTTGCGCTGCTCTTCACAGGCGGGTCGTAGTCGAGTTCGAGCCACTCGCTGTCCAGGAACGGGTCCGAGTTGCCAAAGATCGCGACGTGCGTGAAATTCACTTGAAGCGTGGGCATCAATGGCTTGGAATTCGAACAGAGCGACTCAAACTCCTTGGCGAACAGCGACAGCGAGCAGGAAGTCTGCGAGTCTTCGCCAAAGCCGATTGTCTGAGACCTCAGGAGGTCGATGGATCCACCACTATTCAGGCAGTCACCAAGACCGGGGACTTGCAGCCCTCCCGTCATCTCGGAGACCACCTGAACACCCTGGAACGCTGCGTCTGCACTGTTTGACGCGATTACGCCGACGCGCAATGGGAAATGCAGCAAGTAGCCAGGATTACCCGAGCGCTGGTACGTTTGCACGTTGCCATTCGAGAGCGAGACGACGTCGCTTGAGAGTGAGGCTTGGCTCTGGAATGACACGCTGAACGTCTGCGCAATGTTGGCAACAGCAAGTGTCGAGTTGGTGGCTGCTGTGCTGGAGACATTTCCGATGGTGATTCTGGCCCTGACGCGCTCTAAGTGGCCCTGGGAGTCGTGGTAAATGACGTATTCCAGCGCGAGGAGAGCGCTACGACATGTGACGACACTGTCGATGCTGCTGTTATTGAAGAGCTCTGGGTACGGGAAGTACGATGGGTACGGGTTCTGAAGTGCAGTTGAAGCGCCGGTCTCATAGTTGAACTCCTCGACCTCCACTTCCACGCTAAGTAGGTCTGTTTTGGCAGATGATGAAGAGCTCACATTCGGCCATTTTGCCACAAGCACGTTCTGCACGAACGGCGCGGCACTGAGAAACCCAGCAGGGTCTGCACAGATACTCTCTAACACCACTGCTTTTCGCGTGCACGTCGTTGGCTCCTGCGCAAACTCAAAGCGAACAGCGTGGAGCTCCCAGCACTCGTTCGAGTCGACTGCGGCGCCAAATCCAGACAGCACAGGCGCGTGAATGGTGGAGTTGCTGCCAATCGACGCTGCGAAAATCCGGATCGCGTCACCTGGTAAATAAACGGTCTTTATCACCGGAGCACTCGACACATCGAGTAGATCAACTCCTGTTCCAGCATTGTCCTCTTCTTGTGTGTACGAAGCGCCAAAGGAATACGCCTTTGGGTTCTTGAGAAACGCGTTTGCGACGGTCATCTGCTCCTCGGGGGCGGCGGCAAAGTACTCACCCGCGACTTCGTTGTTGTCCACAGCGACGCAGAGCACCGACTCAGCCACGAGAGCGTTCGCGTCGGCGCCTTTCTTGCCAAACGTCAAGTCTGTGGCGCAGTATTCGATGGATGGTGACGAGTCGACGGCGGCGGTGACGCTGTCGGAGCTGCAGAGTCCCTGCTCTCGAGTGGCCGCGATCTGATCTGCAGAGCACTGCAGGAGGTACACACATACCAGCACAAGGTGGACTGTGAGTCCTATGCTTGTCTAGGCTCTGTAGTGGTAATGCGTACCTCTTTGTCGCAGCAGCAAAACGGATCGCATGCCCCCGCTGTCAAGTCGCACTCGCACTTGCACTCAAAGAATGCGCACTCGGACGATCCGCTGTGACGAACCAAGCAAATGACAGTCAGCATTTGCACAATCTACACAAACATCGAGCAGATACTGGCATAAGGCAGCGTCGCCACTGCTATCACTTACCTACTACCGGCGCACGCGCATCCGATTGGCGCACTGAGAGCTGCCTCTGCAGCAGAAATCGCGTCAGACGACACAAGCGACCAGTTCACAGCCGTGAAGCTCGGCGGGAACGACAGCGCCGCGGATCGCCCTTGCGGCAGCAGTTGCAGCGCGGACAGAGCTACCAGGTGTGAGATTGCATTCAGCAAATGCAGCCGCCGCCGTCGTCGATGATCAGTAGGCAGAACTGCAGTGCTCGCGTGCAGCGCCATCGTGAAGTTCTGTGATGCCATTTGATGCTTTGCCGTATTTGTCCACGCCCTTTCAAGGTGCTCACTCCATCATGTGGACCACATTGTTATGTATCCTGTCAAAAACGATCGATCGATTTTAGAAGGTAAATGTTCCCGCGTTCAGCATTCCTTTCCGCGCGCTTCCTTCTCTTCCGTCAAGGTGTGTTTTAACCAGACCTTTACAGCAGTTTTAACAATATCAGGTATATCATCCAGTATTTGATAGCTACTATTTAGATCTGAAATTAGTTCCTATAACCACGAATTAGCAACCATTGAGCTGTTGGAGTTTTGAGCATTTGAAAGGCTTTCACTCGCAATATTCGCCATTCCCCCGCCCAAAGTCATCGGTCGATCGAGATGATGGCGCAGTTGGCGTCGCAGAGTGGGGCGCGGCAGCAGCAACAAGAGGCCGAGGACCAGCAGATGCAGCAGACGCCGCGGACACCGCAGCGTGCGCAGCTGCAGACGCCCTCGCGCTTCCGCACGCCCGATAGCAAGCTCGCGCAACGAGGACGCGCGATCGTAAGAGCTCTCTTTGCTTTTCTGTATTTGTTGCTGTAGCTACCGTAGCTACGAACGTATATACGCGTTGTCTATATGTGCTATTGTTACGACAGAGCGCTCACAAGGGTCGTATGTGTATGTATGCTGACATGTAGGCGTCCGAGTTCTCGAACCAGCGCAAGCAGACCGACAACAACGGGTACTCTTTCAACCTGCTGCCCGAGGAATCGCTGCCCGTGACGCCGGGCGTGCCCGGATCAGCGCGCAAACGGAAGAACACGATCGCGTCGTCGAACGCGACGATGATGGTGGTGGACGAGTCGCCCGCGCGGTACTCGCCCGACAAAGTGAAGGAGGCGATCATGTCGTTTGCCGACTTTTTACACTTTCTGGTAAGTCGCTACTGTACGCTGCATGTCGTTGTATGACGAGGGCGCGTGTGATGTATTCGTTGTAGACTTGTGTACGATCAAGCTAAGGTGTTCTCTTCTGTGTGTGTATGTGTCTTGTGTTGTGTGCGTTTGCGTCTTATTGAGGAACAGGAAGGGAACCAGCAGGAGCACCCTCTGATGCCGATGATCATCCAGCGTTTCTCGGAGCTCGGGACGGTGATCGAGTCCCAGAAGCGGCACATCGACCGCTGGAAGCAGAAAGAGCTGGACCTGGCGATCTGTGAAGCGCAGCAAAACCTCGATCTGATTCGGGACCTCGGCACGGTACGCGCTTTCTTACCACTATGGCTTGGTTAGCCGTTCGCTTGGGCAGTTTTCTAATGTTTTTCTTGTGATATTGTGCATTCACCAGACGATTCAAAAGCAAGAGCTCCAGTTGGCGTCCTGGCAGGTTGAAAAGCAGAGCTGGGAGGAGAAATACACGCTCGCAGCGCAGGAAAATGAAAACCTGAAACGCGAAGGAACCGCGCAGATCCAGAAGCTGACAAACCAGGTCACACAGCTCACTCGAATCAATTCTGAGATGGAAAATGTCGCCCGAGAACGCCAAGCCGCGGTCGAGTCGATCCAGAAAGACAACGAGACGTACCAAAACAAACTACAGCAGCTCGAAGACGAGCGATCTCGCGTTCAGCAGGAGAACGAGCGCATGGGGCAGCAACAGGGGCAGCAAGTAGCGATTCTCCAGAACCTTGAACAGCAGATCAATGAGATGAAAGAGGCGTGTCAAGCGGAACAGCAGAGAGCCGATTCGCTGGCTCGCGAACTCGACGCCTGGAAGCAGAAGCTGCGAGAGCAGGAGCAGAGCACAGCCGAGCTGGAGACTGTTCTTGAACATGAGCGACAGGAACGAGGCCACCAAGCGGGGAATATGAACCAAGTGATGAGTGAAACGCATCGTCTGCAGGCACAACTTGAAACCACGAAGCAGGAGTACGAAGAGAAACTTCACAAGCAGCAAGAGATCATCTCCGCTCTCGAGACTAGTCGACGCGAGAAAACGGAGCAACTCCAGACTGCGAGCGACAGATACACCGAACTGCTTCAAGCGTCCACGAAACAGCACGAGGCAGAATCGGCAGCAGCGATGAGACAGCTGGAAGAGAACTTCTTGCTCGAGAAAAACCGCATGGGGGAGCAAATGGGGCAGGAACTTCTCCAGCTCCAGCACCAGAACTCGGCACTCCAGGCTGAAATCGAGAGCTTGAAAGAGCTCAGTCAGCGCCAGAACGACGAAATCGGGCGATTGATGGCGAGCCACCAGGAGATCGAGCTTCACGGTCGTCAGAGCCGCCCTGAAGACGCTGAAGCGATTCAACATCTGCAGGAAGAGTTCGAAAAGACCATCGCAGACAACAAAGAACTGCTCAAGGAGCTGCGAGACAAGGAAGAGCTTCACGAGGAAGACTTGAGGTTGCAAGCGGATGAGTTTAAAGCCGAGTATGACGACTTCGTGAATCAGGTCCAAAACCAGCTTGACGAAGCTTCCAATGAGAACGAACAGCTGCGCGCGCAGCTGGAAGAGCTGAACGAGGAGTACAAGCAAGTTTGTCACCAAGCAGAGCTGCTGACCATCGCGAAGGAAGACGATGCAGCGAAATGGACGGCTGAGTGTGGCCAGCTGCGGAGCAAGATCAACGTATCTGAAAGACAACTCGGAGCGCTTCACCGCGAATTGGACCACCGCAGACAAGAGCTCGAGCTGAAGGAGAAGGAAAACCGCACCCTGGTCGCGCAGGTGGAGAGCTTCTTGTCGCCGAACAGTGAGACGACCAAGCAAGTGGATTTGCTGAACCGAGAACGCCTTCGCCTTGAAGAGCAGAACCTGGAGCTGAGAAAGCACATGGAGTCGATGCAGAAGGACTTGGACGGGAAGATCGAGGAAGCCAACCAGCACCACCTGCGAGCTGTCGAGCAAGAAAGTACGCATCGCCAGACCATCCGCTCGCTTTACACGGAGAAGGAAGAGATGAATCGAAACATGATGAGCTTGGCGACTGAAAAGGCTTCCATGGAGCTTCAGCTCAACGCTACTACCCGTGAAAAAGACGAGCTCTTGGAAGCTACAAAGCGAATCGACAAGGAGAAACGCACCTTGGAAGCGAAATTGCAAGACCTGACGAAGGAAGCGACTGAGAGATTGCGAACTCAGGAGCAGAACGCGACTCTGAACAACCAAGATGCGCGAGCGCAGCTGGACAAGCTCAACGCCGAGCTACGTCAGCGTGACGAGCAGATGAGTCGCGGAACGCAGCAGCTGCGCGAACTGCAGGCTACGATTCAAACGCTGGAGACAAGGAACCGTCAATTGCAACGTGATCTTGAGACTGCGAATGGATGGGCTGTGCGACTGAAGGCGGACGTGGAAGCTCTTCACAGCGAGAAGCGTGCGCTAGAGAACGTTCAGTTTGTCGACAACAGCTCGAACCTTCTCGAGCACCAGCGCGCGATGGATGATTTGTCTGCGATGTACGAACGCTTCAAGACCAATTTGACGAATCAGGTGCGCGAAGAACAAGCGAAGGTTGCCCAGCTTCAGGCACAGCTGCATGCCGAGGACGAGCAGCGTCACGCTGAAGCAACCGATTTAGTCAACCAGTTGCAAGTTGCGCAGAGTACTCTCGACGAGCTCCAAGAAAAATGCAATGAGTTGGAACGTGAAAACCAATCCCTGAATCACGACATCAGTACCCAGAGAAGCATTCTAGAGGAAGCCAAGCATCTCGAAGTGGAGTACAACGAGCTTCATCACATTCACGAGCAGCTCAAGATCGACATGGCGGAGCAGAATGCGGACAGCGCCACCACGATTGCGGAGCTAGAAGAGCACGCTGCCAACCTCCAAGTCACTCTTGAGCGAGAGCAGCAGACGGTGGAGCAATTGAAGAGCCAAACTCACGGCGGAAGCAGCCACTTTTCTGAAAACGCCAAGACTTTGCGAGTGCTGAGAGACCAATTGCGGGAACTCGAGCAGAAGAACGAGCAACTTCGACGACAGATGCAGACGAATGAAGAGAAGCGCGTTGCCAAAGAGCAGAGCATCTTGCACGAAAAGCTGCAGAAGGAGCGCGAATTCCGCTCGTTGCAGGGCCGATGCGAAGGACTCGAGAATGAGATTTCAACTCTACGACGTGAACTTGCTGAGAAGACCCAGCAGAATGAAGAGTGGGAGCGCATTTTGAACGAACGTGGTGGTGAAATCGAGAATGCTCGTCGAAGCGCCGAGGTCCAGGCTAGCTCGTCAGTGAGCCAAGCGGAGCGAGAGTTCCAGGCTCAGCGTCGAAAGCTCGAGTCCCAGATCGACGAGCTCACTCGTGCGCGAGACACGATCACGTCTGAGAAGCAGCTGCTTGGAGAGGAGCTCAATAAGGCCGATGAAGAGCTTGAAGGACTGAGAAACGCGAGCGAGGAGCGAATTCTCGAGCTGAACTCGAAGGACGAAGAAATCAAGCAGTTGAAGCAAGCTATTAAGAGTCGTACGCAGGATCTGGAGCAGAAGGAAGCAGCACTTGAGGCTTCTCGACGTGACACCGACGAGCTCATTGATCAGCTTGAGAAGAAGGACGAGATCCTCGAAGGCTTGCACCACGTGAACCAAGACCAACTGGACCAACTGGACGACAAAGACAGCGAGCTTGCTGCGTTGAGTCGAGCCAACAGCGACCACATGCAGCAGCTGGCGGCGAAGGACGAAGAGCTCAATGCCATGAGACGCGAAAGCCGGAAGCGCCTCGCTGACCTCGACAAGAAGGGCAACGGCCGCTCCGAGTCTGTTTCGCTTCAGGGCACGCTGACGTCGTTGCAGAAGAAGTACGACCAGGTTGTGGAGAGAGCAGACGATTTGGCGAGCGAGGTCGCTGCGCTGAAAGCGGAGAAGCTGGAGATCAAGGCCACGATCCAGCGCGAGCTGCGGAAGCTCAACCTGACGGATGATGACGCTGGCAGCAGTTCTCTGGACTCGAAATCAAGAGACCCCCCCATAGTCGCCGTGCGCCGAGAGCTGTTGCACGTGTTCGAGCTCGTGCAGAGCTACCAAGCGAAGCAGTTGCGCCAGGATGCTTTGGTCCGCAGCAAAGAAGCGCAGCTTGTCGAGTTGACTGCCCAAGTAAAAGAGATGAAGACCAAGCAGCAGCACTACGAGATGGACGTGAACGAGTTTGACAAGGAAGTGGAGCAGCTGAGCCAGGAAGTGTCGAAATTGAAGGTCGAGAACCGCCGACTTCGAGAGAAGAAGGGCTCAGTTGATACCGAGTCGACTGCGGCTTCGCACCGTGTTGTTGAAGAGTGGGAACGCAAATGTGCGAAGCTTAAGGTCCGCGTTCGCGAACTGCTGGACGAGAACGCGCGAATGAAGGAGCGTCAGCTGTCGAAGAGCGAGGTGAAGCGCCTGGTGGACGAGATCGACACGCTCTCGTCACTCGTGAAGATCAAGGATGCGGAGATCGAGGAGTTGCGCCGAAGCGAGTCCGTCCACGTGAAGACGATCGGTCGCAGCAACCAGCACAGCAACAACAACAACAACAATGCAACTAGCAGTACCCCCACAGGCGGCAGCAGCAGCAGCAGCAGCAGCTCCTCTCGGCGCGTGAAGGAGCTGATGCAGCTGGTGCAGCAGAAGGAGAAGAAGATCATGGTGCTGAACGACCACATGACGGAGCTCATGACGCAGGCCGTCAAGCTGCAGTTCGAGAACGAGTGCTACGCGGTCCAGTACGGCGAGCTGAGCGAGCACGCAACGGAGGCGATGGCGTCGCGCACCCCGGCACGAGTCTCGTAGGTACAGTAGCGTTGGTTTTCTCCGGTTTTAATTTGTATGGGAGAATGGCGCGTGGCCTCACTCAGTTTTGATTAAACTATTTTATCGAGTGCGTTTTGTCTGATGAAAATGGTTTGTGAAGATTGCTGCCGACGACAATCTGTCCATTCTGTTGGCTCGGGGCGTTTGCATGAAGGTTCATGCCTCAAAAGCATTCCTCATGCATCTTCGCCCAGACTTCGTACATAAAAATCAAATTAGCGCATCTTCCTATCCACTCGGCAAGGAGGAGGTGCCGACTGACTGACTGACTGAACTGTCCGACAGAGAGAGAGAGAGACGTGAGGTATCCAGATGCGTCCACAAACCAACAACTCGTCTATTTCTGCCTCCGCCCTGCCTTATAACGTCCTACTTTACTGGATAAAATCGTTGCATCGCGTGCTCGCAGTGTCGTCCCCCTGCGCACGTATCCATCTCGGACGGACGGACGGACGGACAGGATGGACACACTCCAAGAAGGCAGCCACACATCACATCACATCACCTCGTCGCACTCTCTTCTTAGCGGTTGCGCGTCGTCCACCCTTCCTCTCGTGGCGCAGGCATGCGGTCGTCGTCTTCTTCGAGGATCGGTAGCGCCCCCGACTGCATCTGGAAAGTGCCGCGCTGCACGTCCGAGTAGTCGGTCGAGAACTGCCCGTCGGTCTTGTGCGAGCGCGTGTCGAACTCCCAGTCCGACTCGTCGTCGTACGCGGACTGGAACGAGAACTTGCTCATCTCGGACGGACGCGCGGTCGAGCCGTAGCGCTCGTCGTCGCTTTCGTCCATGTCGTTGAAGCTCGGACGCGAGAACGGGTCGAGCGAGAACGAGTCGTCCTCGCGCACATTGTTGTGGAGCTGCTGGTGCTGCGAGTCCACGCCGCCTCCGTCCATAATAAAGGTCGGCTCGTTGTTGTACCCGAGCACAGCGCGACTCTGCGCTGGCGACTTGTGCGTCAAGAAGTTGGACGACGACGCCCCTGTGTTACCGCTGAACCTGTCGAGTGGCGTGGCGACGCCACCGGCGCCTGCGGCTGCACCCATGGGCTGGCGGAACGGGATGTTCTTTGTGTTTTCCTCGGCGCGACGCTTCTTGATCACACAGAACAGCAGACCGACGAGCAGGATCAGCCCGCCGATACCCAGACCCACGTACAGGAATACGCTGCCTCCAGTCGTCTCAGGAAGCGTCACTTCCACTGACGAGTACACCGCCATATCGATGCGTGCGCCGTCCGTCGTCAGCATCGCGACACGAGAGATCAGCAGGTAGTCGCCGACCTCCGTGAAGGTGTGGTTCGTCGTGTACGATGCGATGCCGTTCGTGAGGTTGTAGTTGTCGAACTCCGTGACATCAAACGTGCCCGAGGTACCCCCCGTATACGACGAGCACGTCACGCCAGTGTTTCTCTGGCACGCGCTGAGCACCGAGACCGGCACGATCGAGTAGATGCCCGTGCGAGGGTCTCGAACCGCGTCGGTCGTGGACACTTCGGCGATCAGCGACGACGCATCGGCTGTGAGCGTGTCGATCTGCAGGGACCAGTCAATGTCAAAGTTCTCATTCATGAGCACCGTCTTCTTCGAGACCGCCGCCTTCATACTGCCAGGACAGTTCTTGTCCGTGCGCACAGTGAGCTCCTGGTCGATGCGCGGGTCGAACGGCGACACGTCCTTCGCCGTCCAGCAGTAGGTCGTCTTCGAGTCCGCGACGACGCCTGTGGGGGCCGTGCCTACGACGTCGCCCACCTGCACGGGGAAGAACGTGACAAAGTCTGCGCGCGAGTTACCGCCAATGTTGATCACGATGTGCGCAAAGCCCGTGTACTTGCCGTCTTTCGGGATGATGATCTCCTGCGAGCCGAACACCACGGCGCCGCTCACAAAGTTGTTGGGGTTATTGGTCGACGAGAACGAGTTGCCGATGCCGTCGAGCGCCGTGAAGATGTCGCACTTGCCCCAGTCGCACATGACGACGTTCGAGACCGCGACGTCGTAGAGCGTCGTGGCGTTCGCCGCGGCGGCAGCGCTGGACGAGTTGGACTTGAGCAGGTAGTCCGGCACGACCGACGCCTTCACGGGCACGGGGAACTCAAAGTCCGGGTCCTTGGTGCTGTCATCGATGCGCACCGTGTACTTGACGTAGATGAGCTGGTTCTTGACCAGCTTGTCGGCGATCTCGATCGAGATCTTGACGGGGCACGCGGCGCCCACGTCCTGCACGAGGATGTCGTTGTCGTCGCTCGCCGGCACCTTCACCGAGTACTTCTCCGTGATGTAGTAGCAGTACGTCGTGCGCGCATCGTGCTTGTACTTGACCCTGCATTTATTATCAAGTCACACACACAAACACAGGCGTCAGCTCCGCATACATAGACATTCGCATACACACAGATAGAGCGACGCATGGACAGAGACGTACATGGCGGCCACTCAGTCAGTCGCGCGGCTCGTGCTGAACAGACAGCAGCCCAGTGCGAATGCGAAGCGCTCTTTTGTACTTGGCCGCGGGCTCAAGTGAGGGAATAAAGTGACCCACATGGTTTGACTGATGTTGTGGGCTTGAGAGTTGGCACTGTAAACTTGATCCATCGAGTCAGAGCGCCAGTTTTTTCTCTCGCAACAATTTGGAGCTGCTTTTCCCCGTTCCCTCATTGACAACGACACATCAACTCGTAGAATATCCGTGGTGAAATGTCAAAACACGGTGGGAAGAGCTTTTGTGTGTGTTTTTGTGTTTGATTTGCACCTTTCTTTTGCAGAAGTGTGGGAAACTTCACCCTATAATGATAAACTAGAAACCATCTGTTTTGCGTTTCGATATGATTTATTGGCTGGTTTTGATGGCTCCAGCCCTATCCGCAATCAATAAAATGCATCATTTTATTTGATCGAAAGCAGAACTCCCTCACCGCGCGGTACGAGACCGATATAATACCGGTATTGTTTTAAAATTTGTAGCTTGACGAATCGCCGTGTGATTATTATTGATCTATCGCGCACATATGCACTCGACGACCACGGATGCGACAGAATCGGTGCGATGATTCACAACGTGTGGACTGAAATGGCTCTCTATGTGTGTAGTTTTTGGCTCTTTGGGTTCGCTCCATCTTGGGCTTTGTTGAGACGCCGAGAGTTGTGCGAACGTGCGCCAGCTTTTGTTCTTCCTCGCACACACAGGGATGCCATCCAGTCAAGTCAAATCTCTCTCAGTGGATCCAAATACCCACACACCTGACCTCTCCAGTGGCCAGCATGTAAAAACCGCGCAGTCAATCCGACCGATCCCAATGCTCCCATGTTTGCTGTTCTGGCCAGGCGAATGGCGGCTCTCGTAATCCACAGAGATGGATCACTTGTTTTGTTCCTTTGGGTTGAACTTTCTCGCACAAAAGTGGACTCACGCGATTTGCATCCTTCTCGGTACGTAGTATTGCGTACTTAGTGCAGCCATGCCGTTCCTCTCTATAATGACTACAAGCAATAACGACACGCTGATATTTACGATACATAACTACAGATCACTTACCAAATCGCAGATAAACAATGTGAGGATAACCTTTCAATAGTGACCGCCGAACCCACCTTGCCACCTTCAAGGGGGAATTTTTGGCCAAGGTTTCTTTTTTTTGGTAACGGCGCATTTCACTTGATTTCACTATGGGCAACTGTTCGGTGGCCGTTTTGAAGGAGTGAGGAGTTGAGGAGACTGACCCATCGACGACGACGACGACGGACGGGTCCACTACACATACACACACACAAGGAGGAACGCGTTCGTTCCTTTACGCGCGCGGAAGCTTCTTCCATCGCCATCATCCAATCTCCCGGTGTGCGATTGGCCCCCTCAGTCGATCGACGGCCCTAATACAATAGCGTGAATCAATAGAGAGCTCCTCATGGGCGACGGCGGCGGCATGCGGCGGTGGCACGTGGGCCTCTGTCTACTAGTGGCGACGATAACGATGACGACGACAACCACAGCGACCTACATGGCGGACGGCAGCAGCAGCAGTGGCGACACTCAGGTGGAAACCGAGCAGGTGCGCTGCTGGAAAGTGCAGAGCGACCTCGACGGCGCCCCCGTGCAGGTGCTCTCGACGTTCGCGGGCGCAAGCTGCGCCGTGAGCGCCGACTTCCCGCTCGTGTCGACGCGGTTCGCGCCGAACGAGACGATCCCGGTGTTCTGGACCGTGCGGCTGCTCACCGAGACGACACAGACGACCAACGACCTGCAGATGAAGAACCCGCCCGTGGCGACGCCAACGCTCGCCCTCGACAACGTCGGCCAGTTCGTGCAGATCGCGGCCACGAACGTGCGCGTGTGCGCCTCGCGCAGCCTGTGCGACCCGACCACCGCCAGCGTGATCGACTCGACGCTCCAGTCGGGGAACTTCTCCACGACGGGCGGCTCCGTGCTCTTCCAGTCGCTCAACCAGCTCCGTGTCGCCGTGGAGGGATCGTACGTGCTCGCGGTCCAGGTGCGCGTCGTGGACGACAAGGACCCGACGATCTCGTACTACTACGCGGCGTTCAGCGACATCACCGTCGCGACCGAGAAGAAAGCCACCGTGTACGTTGAATGACTCAGCGCAGCAGCTACTTTTATTTGTCTGGCGTGGCTCTTAAACTCATATCGAGATCTCTCTATGTGGGGCTTCTCTCTTGTGTGATGTGACTCATTAATAGGGTATACGACAAGCGTACGACGTACTGTCGGCGATCTGCGCAGCCCGCGCTGGCGACGACGCTGGTCGCGTCCACGAGCATCGAGCGGAGCAGCAGCTGCGAGCTCCAGGTCGTGGTGAGCAGCGCCGACGTGACGCAGCCCAACACGTCGCTGGCAGTGAGCTGGACGGCCAATTTGACCCGGGACTCGACCAAGGAGCTGCGGTTTCCGACCCCTCTCACCACCGTAGACGTGAACCTCGACCGGAAATACTATGAGATCGTGAGTTCGACGATCAGAGTCTGCAAGAAGGGGGTCCAGTGCGACGAGTACAGCGCAGAGGACAGCGGTGAGGTCGAGACCGGGACGGGGGCGACTATTCTCTATGGCAACTTCTCAGCGGACGGCATCGCGGGCTTCACGTTGACTGACATCAAGTTGCCTTCCACAGGGATCTACGGCGCGTTCGCGCACCTCGTGCTCGCCGCGCCGAACTCGCGGCGGTTTGACGTCGTGACCTACTTCCAGATCGTCGTGACGGAGGAGAATGTTGGTGCACAGGTCAGCAAAGAACAGTACGAGAGCGGGTCGTCCTACTGCTGGGAAGCTGTCGGACAAGCGAACGCGACATCCACTGTCGCGACGACCAGCGTCATGGCGATGGCGAAGAACAGCGAGTGCCCGTACGCAATGGAGATGGTGCTGTCGTCGTCGTCGATCAGCGTGACGGATTCTGCGAGTGTTAGCTGGAAAGTCAAGCAGCAAAGCGGGTACTCGGAGACAAAGTTTAACAACGGCGTGAGCATCACGACAGTGCACGACGCCGCGACCAATTCGTTCGTGAACTTGCCGCAGTCTGCTGTCTACTACTGCAACGAGACGCTCTGCACTCCGTTCTCCACGCAAAAACAGCTTGCGTTCGCAGCGAGCGCGACGAACTTCACAGTTGGCGAGGCGAGTTTCACGTCTTTGAACTTCACGTTCCCGAATGCAGGCAACTACACGCTGTTCGTGCACGCTGTGATGCCGAATGGCGACAATTTCCGCTTCGACACCGCAGCGTTTGCGAAAGTTTCAGTCGCGGCGCCGATCGTGATCTCGGAAGACAAGAGCGGATCGAACGTGGGGACGGTTCTGGGCATCGTCGCGGGCTGCATCGGTGGCGTGCTGCTCATTCTCTTCGCGGTGGTAGCCACACGGCGGTATTTGGCCAAGAAGCGACGAGCGCCGATCACCAAGGCCGCGGTGTTTGGGTTCCGGTCGCACACACTGGACTCGCCCGAGCGCGGGGACATGCCGACCGCGTCCCGCGAGTCGGGCTCGGACGCGTCCATGTCGTTCATGTACGTGAAGGCGGCGCCGTCACCTATCGAGGACGTCCGCGCGAACTCACTCTCGTACGACCCGTACTCGCGGCCGAGCTTCAACGACCTGTCGATGGACGACGCGAACTACACGTTCGCGCTCCCCGAGGGAGAGCTGGAGGAGCCGATTGCGGAGCCGCCCGCCACGCAGCAACAGCAGCAACAGACGCATCGATTTTGATCGTACGTATCCCATTATTACTTAACTAAGTATTCCTTTTTGTCCCCTCACGTCGGCGTTCGTGTGTCACGTTCAAAGCAATAACGCACGCCGAGTCAAGCTTAGCGATCCAATTCAATTCAGTTTAGCCGCTACGACCATCGAAGTTCGTTCTGTTATTGTTTTTCTTCTCAGGGACCATCGAGTTGTGGTTGCCGTGTCGTACTGGAGAGTTAAAAAGCGCCAAAGCTGTCCTTTTGGCGCTTGGTGAACTCTTCAGCACAACACCACTGTCTCCACAACCAACGCATTTCACATCAGAGTACTCAGTGCTCCTACAGTATCATATTCGAGTATTTGGGCGAATACAAAAACGAATACGAAATCGAACAAACGAGTATCATCCTCTCGAGCACTCACGAGAATGTTGTTTTTCCATTGAAAATACAAATATGACCATGAAATGCCTCTGCCCAAATGGGACGACGACGAGGCGGGTTGAGATGCCCGATCTTTGCTTGGAGGGCTGTTTACAACAATGAGCTCGCCCTAATGGAGCGAGCGCCTCGCTGTGCCATCCGCTGCGGATGTAAACGCATTTCCACGTAGCTGCTCTTCCACAGAAACATCGCGTCTTCTGAGTATATCCTGGTTGAGCATTCGTATTAACGAACATGATGTACTCAGCAGAAAAGGAGTAGCGAGCAGGAATGCTGTCACTCTAAGTGGCTGTTTGAGCCAGCTCTAAAGACACACACACCAGAGATTCAACATTTTTTTGGGGGACTCAATGATGCGCAAAAGTCAGCAATTGTCTGGCTGCCTGGCTGAAACAATCACTTTGTGCCATTCGGAAAAGCATGGGGGTTTCGCGATTCCTCCTTGCGCCATCGAGTTAATGGATCTGTTTGTTTCACCTTGCGCTGTGTGTGTAAATAGGAGAACGAGGATAATCTTCGAGTTCAAAGTGAGCGTCGACCTTTTCCTGACTTGTCGATTAATTGCCGA
The DNA here is from genome assembly GCA_023333705.1 of Globisporangium viniferum. Lineage (NCBI taxonomy): Eukaryota > Oomycota > Peronosporomycetes > Pythiales > Pythiaceae > Globisporangium > Globisporangium viniferum. The sequence continues at coordinate 63,652 of JAASFI010000002.1, read as the reverse complement.
CTTTGTGTTCGGGTCAGGAACTGGTAGATCTTCGGTGAAGACTGGACTGCTGTCTAATAAATCGAGCATTCGCGAACTCACACCGGTTTTTGATTGACGCCTTCACTTTCTGAATAGGATTGTGGCTTTTGCTGCTATCACAGTTGTAGAAGTTGGAATGGATGTGTGGATCCATTACAAGTGGCTAAGGTTCACCACCACTCACTTAACGTATTGTAGTTACTGCACAAACTTCTCGTGGCACGCTTGATCGCCATTCAGCAAACAGTGACGAGGCAGTCGGTGTAAGTTCACGACTGATAGCAACTAAACTAACTATAATCATAACAGCAGGCAATCTTCTGGTTGCCTGTTGTAAGCACATTGAAGCGGATGCCGTCCCATGATGTTCACGCTTGCAACAGTGGATACTTCGTGAATACTCGCGAACTACGCGAGAAAAATATGAACACACACGAGTACACCTCGCTCGTTTTTTTTCTGCGAGTAGTTTGTATTCGTTCACAACGAGCCCAACATCAGAGGCGGTGTTGGAACAACATACACTCGAAGACGTGATACAGGTTCACTCTGATGCAACGATTCACGTTCGCCATTCTAGAGGGTTGGAGGAGCAACCCGAGTGTTCCAACCCTCTAGAATGGCCAACATGATTGCCTTGATGAGTGCGTGGTTGCAGCAGAAAAATCCACACGCCAAGTTCGCGAAATTGGTGAAGTTGTTGAGTCCGACGAGTCAATCACGCACCCACAAAAAGAGACGACAACAATAACCGACAAATGAGACAGTCGACGAGTGCCACCGTCGTCCCACATCTGCTTCCTTCTCTGCGAAAAACTTGCGACTTGCGCAACAGCGGACGCTCATCGACGACGCGCTCGTCCTGAAGGCTTTCATTATTGCATTGCATGTTTGCCAGGAGACCCCGACTCCATTGTCCATAGGAAGGAAAGCTCATGCTTGGTGCGAGAACGACAAGCAGTGAAGCGTGGGCTTTGGCCGTCTTTGTTCGTTTGTGTGTGCTCGCTGGCCCATCTCCCATCGTAGCTTTGCGATTTTACTCGATTTCCATACGGAAGTGTCGTTTAAAGTTAAAACTGACACACCATTCTGCAGATGGAGTGGATATGATAAACTTAACAGAAGAATAGATGGGCTGTGATTTGTTTGAATGTGGATTCGCTTTGACGCCAGATGGCGTATAGCGTACACTGGTAAACCTGCCGGATAAAATGAGTGGTGGAAGGGCTCATACCATTTTGGCAAGAGCGAAACAGAGGGTCTGTCACTCTTCAGTTTCGCTCTTGCCAAATGAAATGAATGGAGAATACAAGATCACCTCGCTGCTTCCCACGTGCTTAACCACACAATACGCTGTTATGTGTTCTGTGGGTGGGTTATACGTACCGATAGACGACAAAAGTGATTGAGAGAAAGCGCCATGCACGGCGACTTTGCTTGGCGCAATGTGCGTTGATTGCATCACTTGTTTTTGATGGGTATTCTAGAAGGCGTGCACTGTATACTCCCTTTCTCTCCTGTCTGTTCCCTCTCTATTTTTCGATCTTTGCTCTCTCTCCCTACTGAAGTTCATATGTTTCATTTTTGGATCCTGAGCGCGGACACATTGGAATCCAAACACTTTGATCTGGTTTTGTCACACTGGGCATCATCTGAACTATTTCACTTTCAAAAGCGTAAAATATGAAAGCATGTCCTGAAAATATCTAAAATGAGAATTGCTTTTAGTGTGATCGATGTATTAGAAATTCTAGATATGATTTATTGCTATCCGTTTTTCGAAAATAGTTGAATTGGTTTTTGAACGGCTTGTGGCGATCCAGGTGTTTTCCAAAGAATCCTGTGGACTCATTCGTGTGTTTCCCTTCGCGCTCTTTTTTATCCGGATACGTACACGAATGTTAACCCACTCTTGCTTGCCTGCCGCCACAGTCTGTCTCTCCTCTGCCTGCTTGCCTCCATCCGAGTGAAGGCCGTCGCTATGTCTACCGCCACCACCTTCCACTGGCCGCCGATCGACTGTCCGCAGCTTCAGTCGGCAAGTTCCCCGCTAGAGCACACGCAGCGCATTCTACGGCATTCAACAGCAGCACCAACCAAGCAGCTCCTGCAACCATGAACGACGCGCCGACGCCGGGGACCCCCAAGCAGGCGTACGTGCGCATGGAGGACGACGACGCCGCGGTCCACCAGCGCGAGGCCTCGCGCCGCTCGTTCGTGCGCTCGTCCGCCGAGATCATCGCCGCCACGGAGGAGATGCGCCAGCGCATTGAGAGCCGCAAGAACGCGCGCCGCGCCAACAAGTCCAAGACGGTGCTGGAAGGCGCCGCTGCGGTTCCTAGCGGTCTCACGCCGGCCGAGAGCGCCGACGAAGCCAAACGCGAGCTCGTGATGACCGAGCACAAGATGGGCATCGCTGAGCTCGCCGCCGAACTGCTCACGGACGTGGAGCACGGCATGAACGCCGACAACGTCGACATGCGCCGCGAGACCGAGGGGCTCAACCAGCTCACGCCGCCGAAGAAAGTGCCCGAGTGGCTCAAGTATTGGCGCGAGCTCACGGGCTTCTTCTGCCTGCTGCTCTGGGCCGGTTCGCTCATGTGCTTTGTGAGCTACGGCATCCAGTACTCGGTCGACAACCTCTACTTGGGTATCATCCTCGCGCTCGTCGTGCTCATCACGGGCACGTTCTCGTACGTGCAGAACTACAACTCGAGCAACTTGATGGAGTCGTTCAAGAACATGATGCCGACCATGATCACCGTCATCCGCGAGGGCAAGTCCCAGAAGATCGACGCGTCGCTGCTTGTGCGCGGTGACCTCGTCGTGATCAAGGGCGGTGACAAGGTGCCTGCGGACATTCGCATCATCGAGTGCTCGGACGACCTCACGGTCGACAACTCGTCGCTCACGGGTGAACCTGAGCCGCTCAAGCGCATCCCGCAGTGCACGGACGAGAACCCGCTCGAGACCAAGAACTTGTGCTTCTTCGGTACGTTTATCCCACAGGGTAGCGGCAAGGGCATTGTCGTGAACATTGGTGACAAGACCGTCATGGGCCGCATTGCGCGCCTTGCGACGTCGACCGTCGTGGACCAGACGCCGATCGCGAAAGAGATCGACCACTTCGTGCACGTCATCGCGCTCGTCGCGACGATCATCGGTCTCTTCTTCTTCATTGTGGGCTTCATCATCGGAACGGACTTCGTGTCGAACTTGGTGTTCATGATCGGTGTCATTGTCGCGAATGTGCCGGAAGGTTTGCTCGCGACTGTGACAGTGTGCTTGAGTCTGGCTGCGAAGCGCATGGCGAGCAAGAACATGCTCGTGAAGAACCTCCAGGGCGTCGAGACGCTGGGCTCCACGACCTGCATTTGCTCGGACAAGACCGGCACGCTTACGCAAAACGTCATGACGGTGGCGAATGTGGTCTACGACAACAAGATCTGGGACGCCGAGTGCTCGATCACGCCTGTGGGCAACTACAGCCTCAATGACGTGTCGTTCCAGCGTCTGCAGCGTTGCGCCACGCTTTGCAACAACGCGGTCTTTGACGAAGAGTCCAAGTACGAGAAGATCGTGCAGGGCTCTGGCGACAGCTTGACGATCACCCGCGGTGCCGCGTTGCCAATCCGCAGCGAAGACGGCAAGATGAACTGGGAGACCATCGGTGATGCCTCGGAGTCTGCGATGATCAAGTTCTGCCAGGACAAGAAGGACGTGGTCGAGTACCGCGCGGAGAACGCCAAGATCAAGGAGATCCCGTTCAACTCGAAGAACAAGTACCAAGTGTCGATCCACAAGCAGAACAACGACGACGAGGCCTCACTGGTGCTCGTGATGAAAGGAGCCCCTGAGCGTATCATCTCGCGTTGCAAGACGATCATGCTGAACGGCGAAGAGGTGGAGCTCAACGCGAAGCGCTTGGCGGAGATCGAGAAGCTGCAGCTCGAGCTCTCGAAGCGCGGTATGCGTGTGCTCGGGTTTGCTGAGAAGATCCTGGACCCAACGAAGTACCCTAGCGACTACAAGTTCAACACGGACATTCCAAACTTCCCGCTCGGCGAGACGAACGTGGACTACAACGCGATCCCAAAGCCAGACCCAAACGCCGAGGAGAGCCTCTGCTTCATCGGTTTGATGGCTCTGATCGACCCGCCTCGCGCTGAAGTGCCAGGTGCTGTGGAGAAGTGCAAGACTGCTGGCATTCGCGTGATCATGGTCACGGGCGACCACCCGGTGACCGCCAAGGCGATTGCGCACAAGGTCGGCATTCTGTGGGGACCTACGAAGGAAGACATTGAAGAGGGCAACGCCAGCCGCGGACTCGTCCCAGGAAGCGCCGGCTGGGAAGACCCAGCGACCGCGCCTGCGATTGTTGTTCCTGGTTGGGACATTAGCGTCGACACCCCGCAGGAGGAGTGGGACCGCATCTTGGACCACTCGCAGATTGTGTTCGCGCGTACCTCTCCACAGCAGAAGCTTATCATTGTCGAGAACTGCCAGCGCCGTAAAGAGATTGTCGCTGTGACTGGTGACGGTGTGAACGACTCGCCAGCGCTGAAGAAGGCTGACATCGGTGTCGCGATGGGCATCATGGGCTCGGAAGTGTCGAAAGAAGCGGCGGACATGATCCTCTTGGACGACAACTTTGCGTCGATTGTGAGCGGTGTCGAGGAAGGTCGCATCATCTTCGACAACTTGAAGAAGTCGATCGCGTACGCGCTCGCTGCCAACATTCCTGAGCTGATTCCGTTCCTGCTCAACATTGTGATCCGCATCCCGCTGCCATTGACCACCGTGCTGATGCTTGCGATCTGTCTCGGTACCGATATGGTGCCAGCGATTTCGATGGCGTATGAAGGTGCTGAGAGCGATATCATGGCTCGCGCGCCTCGTAATGCCGCCGTCGATCGCCTCGTGACCAAGAAGCTGATCTCGTTCTCGTACCTCCAGATCGGTATCATTGAAGCTGCTGCCGGTATGTTCACGTACTTTGTCGTGATGAACGACTTTGGATACCCACCTTCGGTGCTGCCAGGACTCGGAATGGGCACGAACTTTGGTCGACAGGTGATGTGGTGCAAGACGACTGGCGGTGAGTTCTGCACGGCTGGTGGACGCCACAAGAACGCTGAAGGTGTGTGGACGTCGCTCGGATCGAGCGAGACTCCAGTGTGCGAGAGCGACTTCAACGCGACGATCCCGACTGGTGGATCGATCTACGATGCGCGCATTTTCTGGGCGCCGAACCACAACGGCAAGGTCAAGGACTGCCAGTACGCGCTCGCAAATTTCAAGGGCTCGAACTCGAAGCCTGACGGCTACGACCGCCTGAAGATTGACACCTACGGTGGCTACACTGCTGACCAAGATGTTGTGACGCTGCAGTCGATGCAAGCTGCTTGGAGTGCTGGCTACCGTCCGTACTACCCGATGCGCGCGCGTCGCTCGCACTTTTTCGACAAGAACTGGCTGCGCTGGGACGTGAGCGACAAGGACGCAGAAGGTTTCGACCCAAAGTTGGTTGACGACGTGTTCATGAGCTACCAGCCACTTGGCGTGTTTGGAATCACGGATCCGAGCGACACGAAGGACACGGTCAAGGCGCCAGGCGCTGCCAAGACCGCTTTCAAGGACATGACCGTGAACGTCATGGCACAGAACTCGAGCATCTCGGCCACCGAGAGCTTCACGCTCTCGCAGTCGGTGTACCGCGATGGCGTGCTCGTTGCTGTCGCCTCGGAGAACGGCAAGCCGGCGTGCACTGGCGACGCGTGCTTGCTCGACTACCGTGCGGGTTTCACGTCTGTTGAAGACGGCACAACGTTCTCGAACATCATGTCGCGCATGATGCAGGCGAAGGCGCTGGCTGTGACTCAGACTGCGTATTTTGTCGCGATCATCGTGTCCCAGTGGGCGAACTTGATCGTCTGCCGCACGCGCTTGCTGTCGATCGTGGACCAGGGCATGGACAACAGTGTGCTGAACATGGGTATCGTCTTTGAGACGATCGTCGGCATGGCGTTCTGTTACGCGGGCTTCCTCCAGGACGTGTTCCGCACGGACGCGATCCGCGTGACCCACTGGTTCTGCGCGATGCCCTTCTCGCTCTTTATCTTTGCGTACGACGAGACGCGCAAGTTCATCCTGCGCAAGACCTCACGCTCGTACGTGGACAAGAAGACCGGTCGCATCTTCCGATCCAAGGGCTGGCTCGAGGAGAACACGTACTACTAGGTAGACAGGAAAGAAAACATTCAAGATAGAATCACCACACTTGCGCAGGAAGCATGCGTGGTAACAGAGTAACATGCACTTTTGGCATTTTGATTTGGCTGGTTCAGTTGGATCCTGCTCATTTAGACTGACAGTCTCTCTTAGGAGGACAATTTGTCTTTGCTATTGCGAACGGTCATTCCCCACTCAGCTTCTGCCTTTGCTTCGCGAGCCACTTGTCCCTCTTGCGCTGCTCGTAGTGATCGCGACAAATGAGCTCCGCGTCGTAAAGCGCTCTCCACAATCCTCCCGAGTACAGTACATTCCAAACCCACAATGTCCTCCTCTTCATCTTCTTCGTAGAGGCACTCCGGATCGAGGATCATGTCGATGTCTACAGCTGGGAGGGTAAATACCTGGAGCACGTCGCCTCCATCCAGGTCTCTCCAGCGTGTGTTCGGGCCACGATACACGCAATAGTCCCCATTATTCTCAGAACCACCAATGTGCTTGTACTCGATCATGACCTTGTTCTTGGGTTCAATGAACCATGCGAGCTTCACGCTGCACTCCTTCATCAACACCTCGCGGATCTTGACGTCCAGCGCGCTCCCATGCGGCGTATCGATACTCTCAAACACACCCACTTCGACCGCAAACGGCGGCGCGAACTTTGCAGCCCCCGCCTCTGCCGACCATAGCTCCTCGGGCGTGATGCTCCGCCACTGCTCGCGCGTGATGAGCGGGACACTCGGTGCTTTGACGCGGATCCGCTCGCCCGTGACCGGGACTTGCTGTAGGAAAAAAAACCTTTGACTGCATCGCGAAACCACCAGCGTTGGTCCAGTCCCTCCAGTTGGCCAGCTGACACCCGATGCCCATCGAGACGCACGCGCAGGCGATGCCATCGACGTGCAATGCGGCACAAACGTGTCCTCTTCCTCGTAGAAATGTTCCTGAACGCCGATGAAAGGATTGAACACCGGGCCGTGATCAGCGAGGTACTCGTTGAGCGAGTCGGTCGTCACGCCAGGGTAGTCCCTGGGCAAGTAGAGCGCCCGCTTCGTTCGCAGGTCAAATATTAGGCGAGAGATCTGGCGCTGAAGCTGTCGATCTTTTGCTTGACCTTCGGTCATGTTGCTGTTGGTGCGTTATTTGCTGTTGTTGTTGACACTGTGATTGTCCATGTGCCGATCAGCTTATCTGCACAAACATTTGTTCAAAGCCCCAAGATTGTCCTGCTAGCCTTCTCAACAGAACTTGCTTGCCTCTTAGTCGATCAATTTCTTCCAATCAAATTCGTTCAATTGCATTTCTGCCAATCGACATCCTGTATTTCAATATAAGAGTTAAGGAAGTCGACAAATCAGACATCTTGAAAAGCGTTTAATCTTGACAAGCTCCCACAAAAAACCCATGCACTTTGAGATTCCAAGTTGGAGGTATCCGAGCCCACCGCTTTGTCGACAAACGCACACGCTCGAGAGAACCTTTAGGAACTGGAAGATCAGTCAGATTCGCTCAAATCAATTCAATTAAGATTGGAAAGTTCGTTGGAGACGGTACAGTCATTAGGCAGGCGTCAACTTTCTTTGGAAGTGCCACCATGAGCCCACGCACGCCACTTCCAAGTCTTAAAATGTCAGCCATCGTGATTCCACTCGACGGTCGTCAAATGATACCAAGCAGCAGCTTAGCTTTTTCACACGCTTGCCCTTGAATGAATGGACAAAAGTCTCCTCTATTTGCACCTGCAACACGAACCCACAAAGACTTCCATTTGCGTACTTTTGACACATATATGCTGTTGGATAGATTCATGGTTGTTAGTGACTGACTAGCGATTACATGTACGTACTGGCGTGTTTCTCTTGAACCCGCCACTCATTGTGCCTACGACTCGTCGATCACGCCGAGCTTCGAGTGGTCAGTGATGAGCGCGTCGCGCAGCAGCTTGGAGGTCACCGAGTCGTCGCCGAGCATCTTGCGGAAGCCCGAGTAGAAGTCCACGGCCAGGTCCTGCGAGACGCACTGACCCTTGGCGTTGAACACGTACGTCGTGGACGTGTCGTACTGCACCTCCTTGCCCAGCAGCTGCTGCACGAGCGCTTCGTCCGACAGGATGTGCGGGAAGAGGTGCTCGAGCGTCGCGCGGTCCAGGTGAACCGTCAGCGTGCCCTTGGCGATCAGGGTCGTCGCGTTCTCGTCGCCCGTGTCCAGGATCTCGGCGCCGACCATCGCCACCTGCATAGCCGAGTGGTAGAGCGCGTAGCGCTTCCACTGCTCGTAGACGACCGCTACGCCGTGCTCGTCGCCGAAGCGGATGTCTTCGTCCATGTAGTTCTTGAGGTAGCCCACCTGGAGGTCGTGCGCCTCCATCACGGCCGCGTTGGTCGGGTCCGGCGTGTGCAGCCCGCGGCCAAACATGACGTAGTACTGCTCGACCGCCTTGGCGAGCGGGCCCGAGAGCGACGTGCGGCTGCTCCAGAGCTTGGCGTCCTGGAGCGTGCGCGCCTCCATGAGCTTCTTGAGCGCCTCGAGCAGCTGGGTCTTGTCGATCCCCGCGTCACCGCCCTGGTGGTAGCGCTCGTTCGCGCGCTTCTGCGTGAGCGCCACGAGGGTGGTGGTCGGGATCGGAGCGGACACGGTGGCCATTCTGCTTTGAGACTGGGAATGGGAAGACTGAGAGATTGAGGACCTCTTGTTCGCGTGCTGGCTGGCGAATTGGCAAATGATGATGCAAGGGAATGCATGAGGAAGATCTTCCTGACCTCACGCGCAGTCTCTCTCAGTGGAGCTCCTGGTCGACAGAGACGGGAGGGAGGGAGTTGACGCGAGGGATGATGAAGAATGGGAAGGAAGTGTGTGGTGGTGCTGCCTGGCTGCCACTGTGTGTCTGTCGTTTTATGCGAAAAACGCGATCGAGCAGCAAACGCAACAAAGTTCCCCTCGACAGCGTCTTTGTTGATGGCATGGCCACGCGCATGCAGATATGCGATTTCGCCTCTTGGAAGACCTGTTTTGGTTCTGTGAAACACTCCAGCTCTTCAACGTCAGACCACACCTGAAATGGACCTCACGGCTTCAACGATCCAAAAGCAGCACAAAGCAGACAAGGCAGCGCGAATGTGATCACGACGTGAACGCGAAGAGTGAGCTTTCATGGGAGTTCTGGAAAGTGATATTTGCCAGCAAACGAAGACATTATGGAAAGCGTCTTTTGAGGCATTTTTTGTCCTGGACATTAATAAATGACACCAACGAGTGTTGCCTTCAAGGCCGTCTTCACCGATAAGTCGGGACCTTATTATTATTCCTCCCTCACTTTCTGCACACGTACACTTTTTTGGCAGCAATGCCTTCTCTATCCGAACAAGCGAGTTCGCCACCAAGTAACTTTAGCTCGGCTATACGGTCACTATAGGAACGAAAGCTGATGCTGCATGTATGCCAGGTAATGATGGAAACGGAGCATGTTCTGGGCCGCTTTTGCAATTGTTTTGTTCATCCCAATAATGCCAACTTTTGCCTCAGAAAGATGCGACTTCACACCACGAAAGCACTGGTGTAGCTATTTCAAGGGATACGGTGAAGTACTGAATAAAAGTTCGGGACTGTATCTGAAAAAGAAATACAGCGCTCCTATTCATCAAAATACATCATTTTCTGTTTTATAGTATTTGAAAACCTCTACAAAATAAAGGCGAAAAATTATTATACCGGTAACACGCGCCAGACTTCTTGCTCACAGTAAAAAAAGCAGTTGACTCGACTGAAATGGAACGAGCCAAATGCTGTTGAAAAACGTGTCTGTTCATCATATCCACCACAAGAAAGCCAAAACTGCAGCAACAAATCACAACGCACTTTGCTGTGCATACAGCACCTTTCCTTTATCCTTACTGGTATAAAAGTTCCCTCTCAACTGCAATCTGTGTAACTACACTACAAATATACAAGCCCGATGCCTTGCTTTCGAAAAAAATAAACGTCCGACTACTATTCAGTTAAATACGTCACAATGTTGTTGTTTTTCCTTGGCCGACAACTTGCACTGCCATCCTGCCTGTTTCTCCCTAATTAGTATTCGACACATACTCTCGCACGCGTACTCTTTCATCAGGCTCATTCTCTGTCCACAGAGTCCATCGTTCAATCTTACAGCATGACGCTGCCCTGATTCGAGTCCACGTAGTCGAACTCGCTCGAGTCGAAACGCAGGCGGTCGACGCTGGAGCTCGAGAGCTGGCTGTGCTCGTCGTGCAGCAGGCGCGCCGCGAGCACGTTCTCCTCGGCGATGACCTTGTACTTGCGGCGGAAGCGTCGGCGCACGCTAGTCTTGGGGACCTGCAGCCGCTGGCCCAGTTTGCTGCACGCGCACAGTCCGTTCTCCATGATCGGCTGGTCCGACTGCGACGTGCTGCCCTCGCCCCTGAGGTACTCGGAGATCGTGTTGCCGTTCGTGGAGCTCGTGACGTGCGAGACCTGGCGCGACCGACGCCCCTGGGACGCCCCCAGCACTGTCGCCACGCCCTCGAGGGTATCCCGCTCGCTCTGAGAGGTGGACAAAGGCACTACTTTGCCGTTGTTGTTCGTCGCACGGCCGTGGCCGTCGTAGGCGCCGACCACCAGCGGCTTGCAGAGGTTGATGTTGCTCTCGTCAAAGTAGTAGAGCGCGTCGGAGCTCTCGAACGGCCGCGCGTGCTTCAGGTGGTGCATCAGACCGGCGTCCATGAGCGCGTTACCCAGCCGGATGGCCTCGCTCACATTGCCCACGTACTGGGACTGCTCCATGAGGTCGATCGCCTGGTTGCCGCTGAAGCTCTGGTCCGTGAGACTCGTGGTCTGCTTGCGGCTCGCCATGAGCGCGTCCTCGAGCTCGTCGCCGAGCTCCATGGCGAACGCGGCGCAGAGCTCCTCCTGGATGCCCTCGAGGATGCTCACGATGGTCTGCGCCGACGGTCGCAGGCGCGGATCCCCCGTCCAGGAGCTCTCGATCACAGACCGCAGTCCCGGGTGCACGCGCGTGTCCATCTCGGGCCGCTCGCCGGCCGTCACGTTTTCAAAGACCAGGAAATGGTTGTTCTTGGACGTGGGGAACTTCTCGCGACCGGGGTTCAGAATGTCCCACATCGTGATGCCCAGCGAGTACACGTCGGCGGCTTCCCCGTAGGTCGCCTGGCCGGCCTTGCCCTGGATGATCTCCGGCGCCATGTAGTCCACTGTACCCTTCACGGTCATGCGCACGCCCGCGTCCACCTGGTCGGCCATGGAACCACGTACGCGCTGCAAGTGCGCGCCACTGTTGAGTGCAACGCTCGTCCTCGCCGTCGCCCCAGTCTTGTCGCCATTCGAACTGCTACTCGCCGGAGCTTTGTCGCCGCCCATGCAGCCTCGCGGCAGACTCCGCGACTCGCCAAAGTCCGTCAGCTTGACGGTGCTCTCGGCGTCCACGAGGAAGTTCGCAGGCTTGATGTCGCGGTGCACGAAAGGCGGCGAGAAGCTGTGGATGTACGCCACCGCGCGCGCCGCATCGAGCATGTACGCGATGTTGAGTAGCATCTGCTGGCGGTTGTGGTGCGACGCGCGGCGGGAGATCGCACACGTCACGTCCTCGAGACTGCCCTGGCAGAGCTCGGAGACCAGGCAGATCGTCGGTGGGTACACACACATGCCGTAGAACTTGACGATGTTCGGATGGTGCAGCGCGCCGCAGAGCGCGGCTTCCTGGGAGAACTCGGCCACGGTGTCCTCCGTGAAGTCCGCGGGCGTGTACACCTTGACCGCAACGGGGATCTGCGACCTGAGCAGGCCGTTGAATACGATCGCGCTCGCGCCGACGCCAATGCGCTGCTTGAGCTCCAGGTAGGCGAAGTCGATGATGTACTTGCGGTGCATCTCGATGAGCACGTGGAGGCCCTTGGACGAGACGCGCTCTGGGAGGTTCTTGTTCTGGCGGAAGAGCCGCTGGAGCGCCACGGCGCGCTGCCCCATACCGCGCCAGTGCTCCGTGTCGGCCTGCAGCACGCGCCAGATGACGAGCGGACAGAGCGAGCCGCAGAGCAGGTTCGCGTACGTGAGCGTGAAGCCCTCGTCGACTTTCTTCTGGCGGAAGAGCTCGTTGTACGTGAACAGCAGCGCGTAGTAGATGTACGCGAAGACGCAGAACTCGCGGAGCGTGCGCTTGCTCGCGCGTCCGGGCGGACGGATGAACACGTACGTGTACAGCAGCAGCATCGGCGCGCGCGAGGCCGTGATCACGGTGTAGAGCTCCGTCGGCGGGCGGTACGTGGTCATGTACCAGACAATCGGGATCGTGTACGTGGACAGCACGAAGGTGATCGCGAGAGATCGTCGGAGCGCCGGTCCCGAGACCGAGCTCTGGAGCATGAACACCACGACGCTCAGGAACACAAACTGCCGTCCCGAGTAGAACACCTCGGTCGCGAGCTTGGTGATCTCGTACGTGTACAAGTTCGTGAGCAGTGTCGAGCAGAAGAAGACCGTGTAGATCCCCGTCGCCAGCGCGAGGATGGAGAGCAGTGGTTCGAACGCTGGGAGGATGATCTTGCGCGCGGCGCTCTCGTCGCCCTTGAACGCCACGTTGCGGTTGAAGCGCAGGTACGCGATGAGCACGATGCACAGGAAGAACATGATGCCGTAGCCCGCGAGCAGGAAGAGCTGCAAGGTGTGGATCTTCCCAGTCATGTACACCAGGTACGCCTTCTTGGCAGCGATCCCCGCCAGTTGCGCCGAACTTGGGGTCACTGCAGCGGTTGCATTGCTAGCAGTGGTGGCTGAGCCATTGCTCAGCAACGGAGCGAGAGTGGTCGCGATGGCAGTAACATTGGGCGAAGACGCTGGAACTGACGTCGCATTCTTGATGATGATGTCGGTCACGTTCGTGATCAGATCGGCGAGAGAGCCACTCGAGTTGGTAGTAGTGGCCATTTCCAAATAGAGGAGGAGGCACAGGAGGGAGGCGGCTCCTCTCAGACGCGTTAACAGGTAAGGGTGAGGTCGGTTTGTTGTCGGTGCTGGTGGTGCTGGCGAAGGTTGGACAGGATGATGAAGCAGAAAGACGGAGCAGAGGCCTGGAAGGATAGCGTGGACTTGGAACTGAGCAGATGGATCGATGGATCGATGGACCTCGGGACGGAAGGCGGTGGTCGGCAGGCTGATGAGACGTCCCAAAGAGCACGCAAATACGGAATTGAGAGCACGTGAGTGCGTTTGGCTTGGAAGGAAGGGCAACGAGTGATGACCTTCGATGCGCCTTGGAGCTTTGCACTGAAAGAAGAAGGGAGAAGAAACGTGTTATGCTGCCTATATTAGGCCTTGGGTGAACATGAAGCGACGCGCAAACCAGAACAAGAAGCACCGCAGAAGCCGAGAAGAAGAAAACCAAGAAACCATTTTGGAAGAAGGTTTCGAGTTTCAACGGAGGTCTTTCTTGAAACGACTAGCCTGGGCGCTGATTGGCTAAATTTCCTCCTGGAAGTGCTACGATTGGCTATAAAAAGCAACCCTCTCAGGATCTTGAAGCGCCACACACACACAGAGGCAATTGCGTTTCCTTCCACAGATGACTACTGTTTCGAAAATGCGCTGCTCCTTTGGCTCAAAGGCCAAGACGGTACCTGTTGCACATCAAGTCAACGAAGGGCCCTTCACTTCCGGAAGTCTTGCAAGTGGGCTTCCAAAAGTTTGGCTCTTTGTCGCGGCTTTTGGAGATAGCGATCCAGTCAACCGGGGAAAGTCGAGAGTAGACTTACGATGATACTGAATTCCAGAATTGATCTTCTCGGTTGGGTTCAACCGCCAAACTTTTCACTGAAACGACACCAGTTACACGAAGAGATCCGGTTTTTCCCCACAGCTTTCTCTCTGTTAGCTCATGGGAGGGAGCGTGGAGTGACCCGCGTGACACGCGTGACGTGCATGAATTGACGAGTGGATAGGCGCAATTGCCGTCGCTTTTCACTGGACTCTGTGTGGAAAAGAGTCAGGTGAAGACGTTTTTGTTTGCAGCACCCCCTCCCCACGAAGCCTACCAAAGGGGCTCTGAACTCAGGTCCTCGCGAGTTTAGAGGTTGCGCATTTGCGTCACTGCTTCAAATTGTTGGTCTTCACTCCTCTTTGAGAGTCTGGACTTTCGCCATTTGCTTCCTCAGTAGTAGAAGCATCAAGGGCTGGAGACAAAAAGCAAAGTGTCCACCATTGTCGAGCCGCGTATCATACCCACGAGACCTCACTCAATACAGGCTCGGGTGATGACAACTGTACCATAATTGCCCGCCTCAAACAAGTTTGAGTTAAAGTTGTTTCTTCCACGTGTTCTCTCTAATTTTGTACCCGCTGACTCCACACAAGCCATCGTTTTGGCGGCCAAACTCCCAGGCGCCTCTGATGATATTCAATTGATCATCGACTCGGACGCCAACAGTGGCTTGCCTCGCACGAGAGCTCCCCGTTTTCATCGAAGTCTTTTAATAGTAGTGTGTATCACACAGACTGCCTGTCCGTGGAAGTCGTTGCGAGGCCAGATGGGAGGCGCGAGCGCACACGATATCATCACTGACTGGGGACAAAAAGTCAAATGCACACATTCACCTTAGCTGCACTTGCTGTGTGTATCTGTGTGTATGTGAGCTGCTTGCATTTCATGTCGCTAGTCGAGCTTTAGCTTGACCTTGCCGACGTCCAAAACCATCTGCTCAAACCTCCGGCATGTTCGTGGCCCCAAGCAGCTCACTTCGTCCAGTTCAACGTCTGGTGAGCGTGTTTGTCGACCACCTGGTGATTTGGACGAGTGTGTGTGCGCGGCTTGCCAAGTTCGTTCGGATGTGTGTGAACTTGACATGTGAAATTATCCAGAGCAGTTGCCAAGGATCTTGGGGCGCATGCCGACTAGCTGAAGCAGGACTTCAGGAACCTGACACGCTTGCTCAGTCTCACATTTACCTGATTCGCTCAAGTCCAAAGCCCAAACAGCCTCACACTCTCACCCAAAAATGTTATCACAGTCCAGCTTCGCTCTCGTCCACGCTCTCGTCGCTCTGTTGTTTGCACTCGCCGCTGGTCTAGTCTTCGCACAGACGCTCGTTAAATGGGACGACGGCACGGATCTCCACGTCTACTACCACACGGGCTGGACGGCTCCAAACATCCACTACGCCCAGGATAAGTCCACCACATGGACCGCGACGCCAGGAGTCAAAATGTCCGTGAGCAACGACACGGTCCAGTTTGCAAAGGAGGACGGATGGTTCCGCCTCGACCTGCCCAAGGCCGCCGCATCTTTGGAATTCGCGTTCAACGACAACAACGGCGTCTGGGACAACAACGCTGAAGGCAACTACAACGTCCAGTCCCCCGGGACATACGCGATCACGAGCGCGTTCAACACGCCTCCATCCAATGCGTGTTCGAACTTTGACGGCCCAGACTACTGCACCGCAGCGACACAGACAACCTACGTAGCTGCTGACGACGCTCGCAAGTGGCAGACGCCGCCACGCAATGCCACCGGTTGGTCGCAAGAGTTCCAGGACTACCGCCCACTCATGGGGTACGCCCACGTGACCTACCACCAACAAGGACGTACCTCAGCGACGGTGGAGGTGCGCACGAATCTGCGAGTCGACCCAGCGAGTGTCAGCTGCATGTACTCATTCAACGGCGCGTGGTCGTCATCTTCAACGTTCAAGGCGAACTCGTCGCTCAAAGCGGATCTGAACATCAAAGTGATCTGCATACCAAACGACGACGACTCGAGCGAGACTTGGACTCTAGAACTCGATCCGATCAACTTTGTCTGGCAGGCAAACGCTGTAAGCCAGCCCTCCGGGATGGAAGGCGGCCAAAAAGGTGCGATCGTGGACTTCTTTGGCTGGCCGTACGCCGACATCGAAGCCGAGTGCACCGACTTCCTGGGCAAAGCTGGGTACATGGGTGTGAAGATCAGTCCGCCGCAAGAGGCCGTGCTCTCGGACCGCTGGTCGCAGTACGGAGAGCGCAACCCGTGGTATTTGGTCTACCAGTCCGTGAGCTACCGTCTCCACTCACGCATGGGCACGCGCGCACAGTTGCGCTCGATGATCCAGACCTGTCGCTCTCACGGCGTGCGCGTCTACGCCGACGCGGTGGTGAACCACATGACTGGCGCTGGCAACGACGTGAGCGACCACCACCGCACGAAAGTGGCCGGGAGTGGCACCACTACCACGTGCAAGAAATGGGGAGCATTGTCCAGCGCCAAAGGCTCACCCTACTACACCCACAAATCCCAGTACGAGCTCAACAAGTACACAGGTAGTCGTCCGGCGCTCGAGTTCCCCGCTGTCCCCTACGCACCGACGGACTTCCACTGCGAGCGGAGTATTGACTCGTACGACGATGCGTTCCAGCTCCAAAATGGCTGGCTCATGGGTCTGAGCGACCTCAACACCGCCAAGCCCTACCTGCGCGAGCGGATCGCGCAGCACTTTGTGGATCTCCTGGGCATCGGCTTCAGCGGCTTCCGCATCGACGCGCTCAAGCACATTGGACCGACGGACGCGGCGGCGATCATGGGGAAGCTCAACGAGTTCATGGGTGGCAACCTGCCGTCGGATTTCCTCATGTGGGGCGAGGTGCTCATCGGAGCCAGTGACGCCCAGCTGCTCGCGTGTGACCAGAGCTCGGATTACAATTTCTACAAGGGACTGGACGCCAAGTACGCGGCGGCGGGCATCTCGGCGATCGACATCGCCAAGCTCAAGATCTGGTCGTCCGACTACCCGAAGAGCATGCCCGTGTGTGGCTCGTGGAGCTTGCCCGCCTCGCGGTTCGTGATCCAGAACGACGACCACGACCAGCAGAGTCCCGACTCGACCACGCGCGACATGGGCGACAAAGGTTCAGTGCTCATCAAAGCCAAGGACGTGAACGCGCACCAAAGCTTCGAGACGCTGCTGTTCAACCGCGTTGACGCAGACTGGAAGATCAAGGTGGTGCTGAGTTCATACACGTACTTCTCGAACGGCGCGGCGGGATTCCCGGATGGACTCTCAGATTGTGCCAACGGTTTTGATGCTTCCGCGGGTCAGACTTGTGACAGAAGCGTGCCGTACGAGAAGGCGTTTCGCGCGGGGTCCTGCGGGTACACGGTCGAGGACTTTGCTGGCGGCAAGTACACGCGCGTGCACCGCGACATGTCGATCGTGAACACCATGCGGAAGTGGATCGGTCTTGGCACAGTCACCGCCGCCCAGGTTGGCATCACTGGTTTGTGCTGAGCTCTAAGCCTGCTTCTGTTCTTCATAGAGCGTAATGCATCCAAGAGAAAGTCATCAGCAGGTGAGCTAGCTTGAATATAAATCTCCGCTTCAATGGACAACTTGCGCACCTGCAGCGCTGCCAAATAAACGCACGCGTTCCTGCATTGGACCAGACTTCACTGTACTGATGGAAGGATACACCACCAATTTGTTCTCTGGCACTACTGGAGAACGGAAGTGAACGCGTCTGAATTGCGAACTGCAGCGGAGCCTGAGACTGTACGCCGCCATCATGAAAAGTAGAGTGTATCCTCCTTGGATGCATCCAGCGACGCGACTCGAATGAGGCATGATTTCCACCGTAGACTCAGACTTCTTGTACGACGCTCGGGTTTCACTCCAGGCAATCGCGACGTGCGATACGTCCAATAGAGCGCTCACAGTCGTGCTCCCTGTTCACTGAATTCATTCCGAGAGCTCGCTCGTCTTTCGATGTCAAAGCAAATCTGCGACGACTCACGAAGCGATCCGCAATAAAGGCGCAACAGTTCAGATGCATGTGTACGAGCCCCACAGAATGATGCAGCCGAATCCCCATACGAAGCACACACATGACATGTACCAGACTGACCGCAAGATCGGCATCTCAAAGCGCGCGCAGGTATTCACTTCAACTTGCGCTGCCGCAAAACAGCCATGAGCCATGCAAGCGCGCGTCAGACGAAGCGCATTTCGCACACAAAGAGACAGACAGATCCACGCTGGACATACACACACGCACACTTCACTTACAGGCGCCTTGCGTCGCCTCACATGTTTCCTTCCATTCGGTGGCGTTCCATGCAAAAGACAATTCGCATTCCCTGCATTTCGCAGCCCAAAGCCCGCCCCAATCTGTTTCACAAGCACACGCTCATCGTCATTTTGAAGCGCACCCATCTGACGCGCCATGAATCCAGTGGTTCAAAAAGGGAAAAAGCAAGATGGGAAAGGGGGCTAGTATTTGAAGCGGAGAACGACAAGAAGAGCCGGGGCGACGAGAAACGTTTAGTTGCAGAAAGAACAGATTTGCGGAACAAGAAATGCGCGTTTGGATATCAGAAAGCTTGCTTTTATCTTGCTTGAAAAGTGGTTTTACGTACCCGAACTGGCGATTTTTCGGTATGTTGTCGTAATCCAGGGATAACAATTTTGACGCGCAAAAAAAACACTTGAATTGTGTATGGTGGTGTGTTGTCCCATACAACTACCCAGCACTTCATTGAAGAATAATGCTGTCACACATCTGCTTGTATGTGCAAATTCGGTGTCCAATATCTATCAATTTGTATGGAAAAGCCGTCGCATCGACGATCCTTTTTGTTCCTTTATTCACGCAAAAAATTGGCATGCTCGGACATTTTTCAAGTTGAAGTTGTCCTCTGCTCCACTCTGGTTGGTCAAAAAGAGCAACTTCAACTTGAAGGGATTGGCTGAAAAAGAGCTCCCGCCGCTTTGATTGGGTGGCTGCTGGAACCAGAACAAAGAAAAATAAATAGCTTTCCAGCCGATATAAATAATCAAGCGGCAGAGGCCAGTTGAAGTGCTGCTGTGATAAGACTCGACCGCATCGCTCTTCTTGGCCGCGCGCGCACCCAGACAGACCGATCGAAGCCCACGCGAGAAGCTTCATTAGGGGAACAGAACAGAACGCCTTGGCCATACAAACATCCCTGTTATCAATAGACCCGCATCCCAGCAGAACTGTACAAGACACTGAGAGACCCCGGCGTTTGTAACTTGGTGCGTCGATGCGTTTGTCTGTGCATCAAAAATCATGTGGCGCCGTCTCTTGTCTGTTGAAGTGAATGCCGTGAAAAAGAGGGGGATTAGGCGTCCATTAGGGGATGTTTAGGGCCCCGGACGATCACCTTTGCTTTCCGCTCGCATGTGCATATTGGCTCTCTTGTTATGTGTGCGGATGTGGGCTAACACTGCGGTCGTTCTTGTTCGTGGTCTTATATGTCGCTATAATATGTGCGTGGATATTCATTCGCAGCGCCTTGTTGATTCTTGTGGCTTTCTCCAGCCATTCTCAGCACCAAAGGCGGCAAACGCGCAGTTTGAAAAAAAGGTGGGTTTGGGGGTGTGACAGGTGGCGCGACATGGCTCTTTTCTGTGTGGAGAGCTCCAAAGTGCTGCTGGGTTGGGTGGTGGAGTGAAGAGCTCCGCTCGCAGATGGGCTCGGGATGGCTGACTGACCCTCTTCGCGCGCTCTCTCTCTCTCTCTCTCTATCGTCTGTTGTTGTTGAGCAGGCAGGTGGTGGTCCGGTTTGGTTTGGTTGGTGTCGTCGAGCGAACCGCAGGACCCACCGCCATCGCTGTCTGGTCTGCTCTTTTCGTACTTGAAGCGCCCGCGAGTCGCGGAATCCCTTGGAGCCACCAACTTCAAACAGTGCGGCTTGCCTCAACCAGCAGCAGCAGCAGAGCGAACAACCAATACACTCGCGAGCTTCAACGAGAGCGACGGACGGACAGACCAAGCGACGCAGAACAAGACCGCGCCTATTTACAGCCACCCTCCTGTGCTTGAAGCTGTTCACCACCACTGACAGAGAGCCATTCATTGCTTACAGTCGGCGTTGAAGTTCCGCATCGCCGCAAGGAAAGAAGAAGACGAGAGACGCGAGAGAACCACACGAGCATGCTGTCGATGGTCAACAGCGAGCGCGGCGCGGAGCTGCGGCCCGCTGGCGGCGCGTCGAACGACCAGTTCCCGCAGCTCGCGCGCGCGGCGATCGCGCATGCCGACCAGGAGAACTACGTCGAGCAGAAGAACATCCCGGTGCCCGTGCTCGTCAAGCATGAGGAGTACGCGTCTGCTGAAGAGAAGTACCACCGCGACTACGACTACCAGCAGCACCACCATGAAAGCGATAGCAGTGCGCGCGCGGCGCGTACCGTGCTCGCCACGACGACCAATACGACTGGCAATTCAGCGACAGCAGCATCGACTGGCACCGAGTCGGACACATCCGCAAAGGGACGGAAAGAGAAGCGCTCGACCAAGTCCAAATGCCCGCCGGGACTGCGCAGCGGCAAGTGGACACCCGAGGAAGAAGCGTTTACGAACATGATCATCCACTACTTCAAGCGCGGGCTCTTGCACGTCGAGGACGGCACGTCGCTGCGCTGGTACCTGGCCAAGCGGCTCAACTGCGAGGCGATGCGCGTGACGAAGAAGCTCAAGGGCAACAGCTCGATCGGCAAGCAGATCTTCCGCGCGCTGGAGAACACGGACGAGAACCAACTGGCGATCACGCACGCGGCGGAGGAGCTGGCGGTGGTCGAGAACCTCTTTTTAGATTCGCTGGCGTCCGCAGCGCACGCAAATGGCGGTGGTGGTGGTGGCGCGGGGGCGTCGGCATCGAGCGGGTTAATAGGAGCGCAGCAGAGCGCCGCGCGCTCGAAGAAGTCATCCCCACACAAGGCGCAGACACTGCTCCGACCGCCGAACCTCGAAGCGAAGAAGCTGGTGGTCGCGAAGGCCAAGGCCGGTGGCGCTGCCGCCGACAGCGAAGATGCCAAGCTGCTGCTGCATTTCTTCGTCGAGGCGCACGACACGGTGGTGGAGAGCGCGCCGATGGAGAAGAAGCGACTCTTCAGCGAGGTCGAGTCGTCGTCGTCTTCCTGCGAGTCGTCGCGCACGGATGAGGACGACGTGTCATCGTCATCAGCGGCGGCAACAGCAGCAGTGGCGTCCCCGCCGTCCAAGCGGCACTCGGTCAAGATCGAGAACCTCATGGACTGACGAGGCGAAAGGCTGTAAATATTCCTCCACGCACCCCATAGAAACCAAGAACCGCGGGCGTCCCCATTTTGTCAATCTTCCCTCCCAGTCGCCGCTGATCCTTCCTTCCCACACACACAACACTAGAGAGACGCGGCGGCCGAGCGAGTTGTAATTATTTTTTCCCATTTAGCCAGCTCTTCTTATATTTTTCTTCTCTAGCAGTAGCATTTTGTACACAAGTAGATAGATTCTGAACCACCCTTATGTGATTATATATTTATATTTTTCTCCTGTGTCCTTGCTCGTCATCACGCTTTGCTACGAGCTGCGCATGGCGCGCGTGGAGACCCACGTGAGCAGCCACTTGAGGTTCGTGAGCGCGTACTTGAGCGCCTTCGTCCACTCGGTCTGCTTGTTCTTGAGAAAGAGCACCGAGTGGCCGTTGATCGCGTGCTTCGAGATCTTGTACGGCAGCTTTAGCGTCGGGTCCGAGGCCTCGACGAACGCGCTCAGCTGCCGCAGACACGTGATCCACGCGCCCAGCCCCAAATTGAAGTGCGACTCCGCGAAATTGTCCTGATCCGAGCCGTGTCTGTCCATCCCATGCGTATCGTCAATCAAAGAAATTTAGTCATGCCGATTAGCCAAATCAGAAGCAAAGAGATGTTAAATGGACAGCGATGGATGAATGAATATGACGAACTTACAGTGCGTACTCCATGCGCAAATTTGTGAAGCGGACGATTTTCGAAAAGCTCCCCAGCGGCACAATCTTGAAGCTGCCATATACATAAATCAATAACAGTGAATCAGTCAGCAACGTCTTAGAATCATAGACCATACAGATAGCTACTTCTGCACCACACGTACTCTGAGAACTCGAGTCCCACCGTTCCAGCGAGCGTTTGGAGCAGTAATGCTGCTTCACCAAAGCCCGCATTGATCTCGTTCCACTCGACTGGCACGGACGCCAGTTGGCCCACTCGGAAATTGTTGATCGTCGCGAACGGTCCGCTGTGGCCGATCGCGAACATGTCGATCAGGATGTTGATCTGCTGGGTGGACGTGTTCTTCCACTCGATGCTGGTGATCTGCGCTCGTGCCACGTCGCGCAGGTCGTTGAACGTCTCATTGTAGAAATTCAGCTCGTTGAGCTCACTCCACATGAGCGCTTCCTCCTGCTCGAGCGCCGACTCGTCCTCTCGCAGCGCTTGCTGTCGCTCCTGGATCTCCACGCGCTCTTTCTCCATCAGCACCAAGTTCTCTTCCAGGGCTGCAAGCTCATCTTCATACTGTAGTGGTATAATAAAATGCAATCAATAAAATAACAATGATGAACAGTGTAATTGACGTGGACATGAGAGATATAGCACGTACGTATTTGATGCGCTGGTTGATCTGATCCACTTCTTCGTTGCGCACAGAGGAGCCCGTGGAGTGCAAGTAGCCGGTGAAGCTGCGCTTGTCGTATCGCGCTCGCTCCGCTTGTCTAAAAGGTTAGCAAATAGCACACAGAACAACATGATATAATGTTCACCAGCTATACAGCGTCACCAGTTTCACGGCCTCCTGAAATGCAAATTGGCTGCAAAAAAGATCAAACCTGTCAATCTGCTGAATCATGCTGTCGACGCATTCCTTGCACGCGGGCGTGGTCACCGGCATCCCTGCACTGTTAATTTTCCACACAAACCGATCAGCATCACCAACACAGACATGCCAGTTAGTGCATCCACTGTACTTCCTGCACACCTAAAAATCCTTCATTCCGCATCGTACCAGTGGGCGTGGTGGGTCGTGATGAGCTGCACCTGGTGGCTCAGATCTGCATGTGCCACGACGCCGGCGCTCATGCTCTCGCCCAGCGACGACGGCTTGTCGCGGTATGCGTTCGCGCTCACACTTACTCTGTTGCTGTTGTTGCTATTGCGTCTAACAAGCGAACTGGGCGAGTCGTTGTTGCTGCTGTTGGTATTAATACTACTGCTCTTCCTTCCGGCAGACAACCGCTGATCGGCGCCAAAGTACTGCTCCTGCACGCGCTGTTCCGACATCACGTGGCCGTTCTGGTTGCCGCTCGCAAAGTAGTCGTACCCCTCGCCCACGACGCTCGACACGCCGCCAAACGCGCCGCCCATAAAGCCCATAGCGCTCTCCTCCATCAGCAGCATGCTAGACGCCGCCTGCTGCTGCAAGATGGACGTCGGCAGGAGCACGTAGCTCTCGCCCAGGATCGGCCCTACAGGAACAAAGTATATCAATGGAGAGCTCTCTGCCATCTCTATGTGCTGAGAGCATTACGTACCGGCGGATTGCGACGGCTCGGCGTCCAGCGAGCGCTGACACTGGCGACACTTTGGCATTTTCGTCGCTCTTCTGTGTTGCTTTTCTCGCTCTTCTGCTTTCTTTGCTCGGTTTTGTCAAGCCGAAAGACCAGTAAACCCTCTCTAAAGCGATTTGTAACAAACGTAGGATAATAAGGTCTAGCACACCAATTAAACCCTGTTATTTGTTGGTTTGTGTTAAGAACCTACATCCCCCAACATGGCTACACTCGCCGCTGCCTTTGCCGCGAATGGCTACACTCGGAGCGCTCGTGGTCCAGTCGATCCCTCTCGCGCAGCTCGGTGCCGCAGCCCAGCGAACAGGCAACAAAGCGCATCTCGCACACGCACTCGTGCTTCTTGAGCGTGTTGGCGACGAACACCTGGCGGCAGCCAAACGGACACCAGATGGGGCGGAACGCGCACTCCGAGGTCTCGTGACGCTCTTTCTCGTGAGCGAGCAGCAGCTTTGTGAAGCACTTATACTTGCACTGCACCTGCCGCATCTTGCACTGCTCAGCGCGATGAGTGGCGAGGTTGCCGTAGGGGATGTTGGTCTGGCCGCATAGACCGCACAACGAGATGCGCTGCGAGCACGACGAGCTCTGGTGGGCGACTCGGTCGTCCTCCACAAGCTGCTGACTGCACAGCTCGCACATCACGACTCGCTTCCGACACTCTGAGCGCACGTGGCTGTCCATAATGTGCAGCGGCACTTTGCGACCACAGCCGAGTGTGCACACCACCAAGCGGCGAGCGCAGAGTTCAGCGACGTGATGCTCTAGATCAGCAAATACGACGTTGAGCTGTCCGCACTTGTTCGGACAGGCCAGTTGGCGCACAAGACACTCCTCACTTTCATGATGCTGCTGGGAGTTCGTGATCACAGTCTCGTCGCAGCCCCACTTGCAGTGCACGTGTCGAAGCGGACACAGCTGGATTTCGTGATGTCCGCGCTCCTTAAACAGCAGGTTGTTTGTAGTGCAACCATTGCGGCAGCGCACTCGCCGGTTCGGACACTCGGTGTTCTGATGACTCTTCAGGTCCATGAAGCGCAGCTTTGTATCGCTGTCTCCACAGTCGAGTGGACACGACACCAGGCGCATGGGACATCGGTTCTGCGCGTGCACGACGTGTTTCTGGTACGTCATCTGCTCGCCGCAGCTGCAGTGGATGGTGCGGAACTCACACTCGTCTCGGTTGTGAATCTCCAAGTGCTCCTGCGTGATGGACACACCGCATTTCGGCTGTGCGCACGTGACGATTCGCAATCGGCACTCTTTGTTCACATGGTGATTCAAGTTTTCAGCCCAGATATCCGCAGCGTCGCACTCAAGGGGACACGTCATGTGACGCTTGGGACATGTGTGGTGTTCGTGGTGGTCGAGCGGATGTGTCCTCTGGAAGACGACACTTTTCTGGACACTAGTGTCCTCAACGTTCGTCATGAAGCCGCACCCCCATTTGCACACACCGTAGAGCGCAGACACGCTCGAGTAGAACTGCCCACGGTTCCCTGCCATCGCAGCCCCCAGAAGATGCATCGCATCTCCAAAACCATTATCTCTCGCATGAGCAAACGCGTTTTTGCCAGTCTTGTCCTGCATGAACACGTCGATCTCCGGCTGCTCGACCAGGAAGCGCACAAACTCGGTGTTCCCGTTCGCTGCTGCGACCATGAGCGCCGTCTTCCCGTGAACACGGGACGCCTGGTTCACATTCGCGCCTCGATCGATCAGGATCTGCGCGCACGAGAGCATCCCATGGAACGCCGCCGTGCTCAGTGCAGTGTGCCCCATCGAGCTTTCAAAGTTGACAAAAGGGTGGTTTGTCGGTCGATCCAGTAGGAACTCGACCCCAAGCACGTCGCGCTTGTCCGAGTTCTCCACGTAGATCTCTTCGATGCACGCCGCCATGAGCGCCGATCGATCGTCGCGACTGGTCTCGTAGTCCGCATACGCTCCTTGGTCCAGTAGCTCCGAGACGGCGTGGAAATCGCGACTGATGATCGCTTTCTCAAGCGCAGCGTGCAGCATCTTGAGCTCCGACGCTTTCTTGTTGACGTTTTTGCGCGCCGCGATCTCTTTACGACGCTGCTGCAGCGCGTCGTCGAGTTTTACGAGCGCGGCAGATACAAAAGCGTACGTTTCGCTGTAGTGCGTAGTGTTCGGATCCCAGCCTTTGCCAGCTTTGTACGTGCCGCAGTCAAACTTGCGCATCGCCAGCTCCAGCGTTTCTCTCGTCGCCATGGGTCTACGAGCGCCACTTGTATCCGCTTGGTTATCATCGAGCAGTGGTGTCAGCTTCCACCCACCGGAGAGCTTGTGAGATGCTGCTTGAGAATGGACATCTTGGTCAACAATGGCGCCAGGGAACATCTTCAGCGGCAGTACGTGGGTCTTCTGCCACAGCTTTGCACCATTCGCGAGCAGAATCTCCGCGATCTGCGGAACGCCGTTGAAGATCGCTTCGTGGAGCGCCACGCGGTGCGTCTGCCGGAAGAACGCGATCTTCCGACGAAAGTGGCTCAGCAGGAACGTGAACGCGACGTTGCGCACAAGCGTGTCGACCGCTTCGTCCGAGCGCATCCTGGCCACCAGCAGAAGGTTCTTTTCGTAAAGCACCCTCGCGCGCCGTTTCTGGAGATAGTCTCGAATGATCAGCTGCACAAAAGACGCGCACAAGTGCTGCTCTTCCTCCGCATAACCGGCAAGTGCTCCATGGGTGAGCAGCATGTGCACCATGGCTTCGTTGCCCACCGCTGAGGCAAATGAGAGTGGCGTGTGGCCATTCAGAGCCGAGAAGTTGAGGATCTTGTAGGTTTTCAGACGCTGCTGCGCCGCGAAGAGCTCTTTCTCCTGGGCCTCAGCCTTGGTTTTCGCTCCGTGGACCTCTTCCTGGCGCGCGGGGAGCGAGCGCGTGGCCACCTGCATGTCGAACTTGGCCTGCTGCAGCGTCTCTTGCGTGCCGTTCAGCGAGATCGCGAGTCTTCGCTTCCGCTCACCCAGGGTCTGCCGCTCCGCGCGTGACTTGTACTCCATCTCGACTCCTTTCACCCACGCGGCCAGCAGCGTCACGATGTTGCCTCGGAGCTCTTCGACCGGCGGGAGCTTTGTGATGATCTTCCTCTCTACAACAACGTTGGGGTCCTTGTCGTCAATAACAGGGTTGAGACTCTCAAAGGAGACTGTGGACGCAGCGAATGCGGGCGTGCGAATGCACTCGCGCCGCACTTTGGCCATCACATCGGGCGTCACGATGTGCTTCTGGTACCCGCGGAGTCGCTGCAGGAGCGTTCGGTCCATGAGCAGCGCTTGTGCCGCTTTCCACCACTCCATGTCCGTGTACTCGGTGGCATTCCGGCGTCCTCGGGGTAGTACGCCGCTGATCATGCAGATGGACTTCATGACCACGAGGTACTCGTCCGAGGGCACGTGGACGTTCAGTAGCTTGGCGATGTCCTGCGCCGTGATCTCGCGAATGAGCTTCTGCATGTCGACCTCAAGCGCGTTCGAGTCCGTGAGAGAGGCGTCGTGGTGCGTGTCCACGCGCTGGATCTGGCTGCTGCAGTCGAGCACCTGCTCCGAGAGGCTCGAGACATTGACGAACTTGGACTCTGCGTCCGCGACGCTCTCGTTGAATATGCGAATGGCGTCCGCGTGCTCTGCCTGCGCCTGTTGCACCAGTTCCTCCTTCTCTTTGAGGTCCTGACGGAGCATCTCCGTCTGATTGCCAGGCCGAGCGCTCTTGCTATTGCTGCTACTGGAAAACTTGAGGAACTGGGCCATGAAGTCGTAGTTCGAGGTCGCGATCGCCACAAAGAGCTCACGCTGGTCGCGCTCCATGGCTTCGCGCTCTACGAGGATCCTGAGGATCTCTTGCCACTTCTTGTGATCCATATCGCTGTCCTTCGAATTCATGACTGAGGCTGAGTTTGCGGCTAGCGACCGCACCATGGTCATGAGGTTGCGGCCCTGGCGGTTCGTCTGCGAAACGTTCGCGCGGTGCTCGACCAGCAGCTCCACGAGCTCCACGTGCTGCGCCATACACGCCTCTGCGAGCGCCGTCCTTCCCCGCGATGTCTCCAGATTCACATCTGCGCCAAAGCGCAGCAGCAGCTTCACAATGCCTACGTTCCCGAGACTCACGGCCATCGATAGCGCCGAGAACCCGTTTGCAAACTCTTCCTGCAGCACCTGGGACGCCTGGACGTTCTGTAGAAAGTACGTCACGAGGTCTTCGTCCTGAGTCTTGAGAGCCCAGAGCAGCGCGTTCTCATGGTGCAGCGCACAGCGAACGAGTTTGCGATCTGCGAACCAGAGGCGGATCGGTCGCGCGCAGGCCTTGGCGCCCGTGCCGCAGGGGAAAATGCGCTGCCGACAGCGCCGCCAGTGGCTCTCAAACTGGTACACGAACAGCCATTCCTGGCAGCCACTGGGGCACTCGATCACGCGCATCTCGCACGTGAGCTCCAGGTGCTCTTTCAGGGAGCAGCAGGGCACTTTGACGCCGCACTTGTTGCTGCAGAACACCAGGCGCTTAGAGCACTCGCCGTCTTCGTGGAGCTCGGCGTCCATCTCGCGCAGCTTCACGCCGCAGCCGCGACGGCAGTGGATGAACCGCTGGGGACACAGGAGGTCCTTGTGCTCCTGCAGCTTCGCGAATACCGTGCGCTGGTCGCACGCCTGGCACGTGACAATACGCTGCGAGCAGTTGAACAGCAAGTGATGGCCGATCTCGTTGAATTTCAATACTTTGCCGCACTTGGAGTCGCACAGACCGTGCTCTCGAAGTGGACACTCGTGGGTCTCGTGGGCCTGCTGTTCGCAGAACCAGATGGATTTTTCGCATTTCGCGCACTTGACCAACCGCTTTGGACACTCTGAGGCTTCGTGGGACTCGCGCTCGAACCACGAGACTCGGTCGGAGCAGCCGAAGCGACAGCGGCGAGGCACTTTCTCGCAGGATTTCTGCAGATGCGTGGCCAGCGCCTGCCATTTCAGCTGCTCGTGACAGTGTTCGCAGAAGACCGAGCGGAGAGCGCAGTGGAGCTCCTCGTGCTCGCTCAGCGACAGGTAGGGCATCACGGACCCACAGCCGAGTCGGCAGGACGCGTTGCGCATGTTGCAGCGCTTTGTGATGTGCGCTGAGAGGCCCTGAGACGGCAGGCGCTGGCCACACTCGAGTGGACAGGACACGAGGCACAGCAGACACTCGGTCTCCGTATGGGATGCGACCTGGCCGGCTGGAACCAGGCGGCACTGGAACGTTGTCAACGGGTTGATACGGGTGCTGTTGTCATTGGTGGTAGCTGCTGGAGACGGAGGGATCAAAATCTCGTACTCTCTCAGCGCAAGCGAGATCCACTGCGAGTGGCCGTCGGGAAACTCAACCAGGTGCTTTCTGTCTGCCTGAGCGTACGTCAGCACTCGACACTGAACTGCATGGGCCATTTTCTCAGCCTCGACTCGCTTCAGGTCGCTTTCCAGCTGTTCGTGAAGCTCGCTGAGCCACTCGATCAGAAATTGGCTCGTCGCGCTTCTCGTGAAGAGCTCCCAGCCCTCAGGAAGAGCTGGGTTGTCTGGCCCTAGGTCTGAGAGCAAGTCGAGAAATCGCTTCGAAGTGGCCACACGCTGCCTTAGTGCCCGAAGGTGTGGTCTCCGCCTCTCGGTCTCGCTAATTGCCAGGTCTGCGCTCATCAACTTGTTCACATTGTCATGATTTCCATTTTGGTGGTGAGGCAAATCAAAGATCCGGATCCTCTTGCCGCAGAGATCCAAAGGACAGCGCGTCAGTCACTTTTCACAGTCGCCCGCATCCTCCAGGACGTGTACGTCCAGCAAATGCGCTGGCAGCATCTTCATACTCTCACCACCTTCTTCGTCTTCACAGTGATTCGGACAGGGCTTTGGCTCCAGCACGCACTGCCACTTGTAGTGCTCGGACAGGAAGCACTTCAAGATCACGCCACTAAGCGCACAGCCATTCCTACAAGCCACAGGGCGAAAGGGACACTCGCGGTGCTCGTGGTGGTACCTGCTCTCAGGAGACCCGCCGATCGCTTCCTCGCATCCGCTGGCTGTCCATTGACAGGCGAACTTGCGCTTCTCACAGAGATGCGCCAGGTGGAAGTCCATCTCGTCAGCTGCCACGGACGCCCCACAGCCCCCGCTCTTGCTCTTTCTGTCGCCCACACACGCGACCAACCGCTTTGGGCAGTGCTTGCGCTTGTGGTTACCGCTCTCATTCGCTAGGAACGTCGCGGGACAGCCCAGTTCGCACTCGACTATCCGATGTGGACACTGCGTCGTCTCGTGGAGGACAATCCCGTCAAAGCGGAGTGTCTTCCTACACTGAAGACGACAGTCCACAAGTCGTTTGCGGCAATAGTACGTCGCGTGGGGCTGCAGATCTTTACAGAGAACGCGCTCGTGACAGCCGTGCTGTAGATTCACACACGGCACTCTCCGCATCTCGCACTCCAAACGGTCGTGCTCGTCCTGCGTGTCAAACACGATCGGCGCACTGCACTGCTCGCAGTGGACGATGCGCTCGAGGCACTGGTGCTGCTCGTGCACGGGCATCAGGTCTCTGGGGCCAACGAAATCGCACCCGGACGACTTGCACTTTGTCCTCCGAGTGCGCTCCTCGTTCTTCTCCACATACTGCGCGTGGTCCTGGGCGTCGCGGATCGCCTTTCGCAGCTGGGTTAGTACAGCATTAGCAGCGTTGGTTTGGTGGTCTCCAGCGTCTCCACTATCACGGCCGAGCTCCTCCGCGTAGTCGAGCGCGCTTTTGCCCTGCTGGTCCTTCCAGTGGACCAAGTTGCCAAACGCCTCGTGCCACTCGAGTCGGTTCTCCATCGGCCCGACCACGCGCTTCCACGCCGACTTCATGCTCTTGCGCTGGTTGAGCGCCGTGAGCTCCGTGCCGAACGCGTCTTTCGCCTTGGCCGGGTACGATTGTTCTCGAAGCGCAAGCAGCAGGTGGTGCACGATCTTGGTTTGTGAGTTGCAGACGGCGTGGATGAGCGTGGTCTTGCCCTCTCGCGTCTGCTGGTCGACGCTCGCGCCGACACGCAGCAGGAAGAGCACGACTGGCTCGTGGCCGCAGTAGCACGCCCACGTGAGCGCAGTATGGCGCAGTCGCGTCTCGCGATTGAGCTGCGCGCCTAGCTCAATCAGCACTTGGGTCGCGGCCACGTACCCGTTCGAGGCGGCCTTCGTGAGCGGCGTCCAGCCCTGTTTCGTCTCGTAGTTGATGAAAAACGAGGCTTTCGGGTCATTTTCTAGCAATTTCAGGTTTGAAATGGCCACGCGCGCGACTTTGAGGTCCGCGACGCAGTTTGCAAACTCCTCAAACGGGAGTTTGGAGATCGACGATTTCAGGAACTCGACAAACTCGCGCTCGTCAAAGCGGTGCTGCGCCAGGAAGCGCTCGACGCCTGCGACGATCTCTTCGTGACGCGTGAGAAGCGCGAGGCACTCGGCGATGCGTTGCTCGCGACTGGAGGACGCCGCGTTGTGCAGCGAGTTGGCTTGATGGTACGTCTCCAGCAGTTGTAACGCCGGCAGGTTCCCCGTGCATTTCGCCCAGTCGAACGCCGTTTTGCCCAGCAAATCGCGCTTGAGCACGTCCGGTTGGAGCTCCAGGACCACGTGGACGATCTCGTTGTCAAATTGATGCTGGTGCTCTGGGTGATCTGTGAGGTCAGTTACTGAGTTGTTCTGGTCTTGGAGCTTGAGCGATGGTGCCTGTTGCTGTTTCAACGCCTTTCGTGGCAATGGCGCGATGCTCGCAGCCTCTGCGAAGGGGGCGGCAGCGGCGATCGCCTTCATCAGCGGCGTGTAGCCCTTGAGGTTGGCGCTGTCGATCGACACGCCGCTACAGAACACAACATTGTGATGTCAATCAATCACAGAGTTAGTAGAATGAGATCAGAGCATAACTAAAAAGAAGAGCGTAGTCCTATTTTCTCAGTTACCTGTCGACCAGCATCCGTACCGCATCGGCGTTCTTCACAGCCACGGCCGCCAAGATCGCGTTCTCGCCGTTCACAGTCTCGCGGTCTGCGGGTACGTCGCCATTCGCGATCATCCAGAGCACCTGCTGGAAATCGCGCCGCCGGATCGCTTCTTCGTATGTTCGCAGCAATTTTGTATCGGGTTTCTCTGTTGCAGTTCTTGGTTTCTTCCTCTTCTTGCTGGGTTTGTCCAGCGACGACAGTGAACCAGTGCATCCCAGCGAGTCTTCTAT
The DNA here is from genome assembly GCA_023333705.1 of Globisporangium viniferum. Taxonomy (NCBI): domain Eukaryota; phylum Oomycota; class Peronosporomycetes; order Pythiales; family Pythiaceae; genus Globisporangium; species Globisporangium viniferum. The sequence goes on along the minus strand of JAASFI010000002.1, from coordinate 31,799 downwards.
TGAAATCTTGCTCTTGCTCTTGTTGGTATTGGAGACCTCGTACTTCTTCTTGGTCTTGACCTTGCTTTGTTTGCTACCGCCTCCGTAGGCGAGCAGCGCAGTGATGGACGCCATCCTCTCTTTCTCTCTCGTGGTTCTTCTATCACACGTAGAGCGCAGTCACTCGAGGTCTTTCACAGCACTCAGCATGGTTCATGAAGCCCTGGTACCTTCCGCTTGGCGTGCATATTGGCGAGTAACTTGGTGGCAATGGATCATCTAAAGCCTCACGTCCGTGATGAGTGAGCGCTTGGACGTTAAGGAACCAGGCGTGCACGAGACCCAATCCGCCGTATTTATAGGAGACGCAACGCTAATAAAAGTCTTCCACCCCGACATCGCTCGCGACTCAGTCGTCCGTCGACTCGGAGCGACCGCAGACAGTCAGAAGATATTGCAGCCCCCCTTGTCGCTCACGCTCTCGATACGCAAATGGCCGCTCTTTCCTGATCAAAGGTCTCGTTTCGCAGCGTCTGTGGAGGTCGAGAGCTCGGTCGATTCGCCTCCGCAAGGATGAAGCGCAAGCCCAAGCACGTGGCGACTCGTGCGATCGAGTTTCTGCCGCGGAGGTTCTTCTTCGTGGCGCTTCGTGAGACCGAGAGACTGTCGCTGCATCAAGAGCCGCCACAAGAAAACCCCAGCAATGACGACGGCGATGACCAGCATCCTCTCGAGCACATCAGGTTTCCAGCAACACCCAGAGTCCAGTACGTCTCGCTCGACGATCAGCTAGCGCCACTAGCAGATCGCAAGAGAACGTTGGACGAATTTCGCCAGACAGTGCGCTTCTACGACTATCTCGCAGGTTTCCTCGGCGGCTCGGGCGGTTCCAGCTCCGACAGAGCACCACGTACCAGCAATAGCAGCAGCAAGTCCGTCAAAGCCCACTATTTCTACTTGGGACGGAGGAATAGCAACGTGGAGACCCGGGCGATTCACCTGATCTGCCGCTGGCGGCTGCTCTACCTGAAGATGTGCCCACAAGAGGCCGTCGCGCCGTTCGAGCACCTCCAGTTCCTGTTTCCGTCGACGGCGTGTTCATTTAAGCGATCTTTAGAGCTTTCGTCATCACAGCCACCAGTGAATCTCCTTGTGTCGCTTCTCGGATTCGCAAAGGGCTTAGAAATGGAGCTACTAGGCTCCGGTCTGGACGCGCTGAGGCTTCACGTCGACCAGCAGCACAGTGGAACCCTAGAACTCGAGGAAGTGGCGTGGATCACGAAGTGTCTGATGGTGTTTGCTGGACCAGAGGATACCCGACCATCTCCAGAAGAAGCAGCATCAGCATCGTTAACAACTCCAGACGAAGCGCCCGCAAACGACCAAGAAGCGCCATCTCCGGCGGTCCAAGCCAGCCTCACATTCAAGTCCTTGGCACTGTTGCTAAAGCACCAAAAGGTGTGTCTGATCATTCGTCTCATCAAGCAGAGCTACGATGAGAGTCAATTCACAGACAGCGGTGTGGAGGTACTCGATCTGTCGCCGTCAACAGCAGAGACGGAGACAGCGAAAGCCCAGGCATCTTCCATGGAAGACAGCGTTCTCGCGCGCTTCCTTGACGTCTGCGAGAGCACGACAGACGCTGTAGCTGTCCACTCTTCATCCGGATCGGGACGAGCTGCGACGTACATCGGCTGCTACTTGATGAAACACTTGCAGTTCACGTCCCAGGAGGCATTCGGGTGGCTCTCTATGTCCTATGGTCGCTCCAGCAGCGGCTTGAGTCTCACTCTCACCCATAGACTCTTTCTCGACCGCATGCAGATGCGCATGTGGCGCGACGGCGACGCTTATCGGCGGCATCAGAGCGAGGAGGCGAGCGCTGCTGTCCACCCAACTTCCGCAGAACACGACGACGAGTTCCTCAAGTCGACCGACTCGCTCCACATCAGCATTGGCAACATCAGTCTCGGTCGAAACTCGCTCTTTGGCACGAAAGCTGCCATTGCTGGTAGTGCTACAAATGGACACTCGAACGGCCAGTCGAACACCAGTCGGGAGCCGCACGCGCCACCAGCTCAGGAGCATCATGACCACTATTCGCAGCAATTGGATGCTTTAGGAGCGCCGCAGCAACTCAAGCGACGGCCGCTGACGCAGGGCAGCGGGGGGCAGCGCCCGCGCATCCAGAGCTACTACCGGAATGGCGAAAGCGGCGTGCTGAGGGCCGACTTTGCGCAAATGCACAAGTTTCTGCACCAGACGGGGAGCTCCAGCATCGCCGTTCAGTCTTCGTCTCCATCTCCAGCGGCATGGGTGGCGACACCGCCGCGTAGCGCAGACGCGGTGAACACCTCGTTGTCCTCCTCGGGAAGGTCCTCCTCGCGTCTACCATCTGTCCACACAAGCGAGACAGTGAGACAACCTCCAGCAGCAACAGCAGGATCAGCCCAGAAAGCAGAGACCTAATAGACAATACAGACGGACTACTACCACAACATGACCACGAATAAATGAAAATACACGAGTATTATTGAAGCCACACTCACTCGCTAATGTCGTGACTCGGCCGCGCGAAGCAGGACTGTCCGACGGGCGATGGGCTGTTGTATCATACGGAAACGTACTTACAGCACGCGCGGGCGTACTGCTCATTTCTTCATTTCTTCCCTCTATAGACGCTCAAAGTGCGCGAGCGGCGCGCTTGCCTGGGTCGCGATGCACTGCTGCGCGACCGCCATGACCTTGGCGTGCACCTGCTCGATCGTCTCGGTGGCGTCCAGCACGTGCCACTGGGGCGTCTGGCGCGCCATGATCTCGTGGAAGTTTGCGTACACTTTCTCCTGGAACGCCGTGGTCTCGTAGCGCTCCTGGCCGAAATCTGCGCGCGTGGACGCCTTGTGCACGGGAATGTCGAGGAAGACCACGGCGTCGGGCTTGGGCAATCCCACCTCCGGCTGCCAGCACCACTCGAGCGTCATGCCGGGCTTCGCGGCCGAGAACGCCACGCCGCTGTACGAGTACCGGTCCATGACGATGTGCACGCCGCTGGCGAGCAGCGCCTCGATCTTGGCCGCGGCCTCCCAGCGGTTCGCCGAGAAGAGCAGGTGGATCGCGCGGTCGTCCATGCTCGTGCTCGTGGTCAGGTACGAGTGGATGGACTGGCCGATCGCCGTGCTGCGGTCCGGAAAGTGCAGCAGCTGCGCCGACTGGCCCGCGGCCACCAGCGCGTCGCGCAGCAGCTTGGTCTGCGTGGTCTTGCCGCAGCGGTCGACGCCCTCGAAGAGGAGGAAGATGCCGCGCATGAAGGTCTTGTGTGTGGAGGCTGTTGGTGCTTTTTGGTGATCTTTGGGTTTGTGATGTTAGGTCAGGTCCAAAATTAGGGATACACAAATGCCTAATTAATACTTTTTCTCAATTAGTAAGTTGGAGTGGCCTATTGCTGACTTATTAGGGTATAAAATGAACAAAAATGGAGCAAATTTTAATTTCGACTGAAATAACGGACTTCGAAAAATCCTTAAATTGCAAGGCTTGTGCACATGACAACCTGTAAATGTGCCGATGTGCCAAGCGCCACACCACACCCATGATGCTGGTGTCTCGAGCCACCGTCTATCAAGCACTGCAAGAATGGAGTAAATAATGAACAGAACTTCAATTTGGAACGGCACTCCTGGTTACGAGGAGCTATACGACAATAATGACACCTGACCACCTCCTTGCCTGATATTTAATACTGATAGTGGATCTCGCCATTGTCCTCCAGTGAGCCGTCCTGGATGATAGGAGTCGGGCGGTAGAACGTCTTGTGGGCCTCGTTCTTCATCGCCGCGTTGTCCTTCAGCTGGCGATTCAGCAGCTTCATCACGTGTGAGCATTCCTGGTGCAAGTGTGAAACAACATAGTCCAGTCAGATCACCACACAAATACACAGAATATAGCGGCACCTCCGTTGCTCTTGGGTGCGGACCTGGATGTTCTCGATCGTGAATGCGAGCGACTCGTTGATGAGGTCCATCTTGTAGATCGCGCCGTCGAGTCGGTCGGTCGCGTTGTCCGTGAGCGAGTCGCGCAGGAAATCATTCGACTGCTCTATAAGCACACGTACATACCCACAATGAGCTTATTGACGATAGAGCAGATCCCATCACATCGGTAGAGCAATAGGGCCAACAACACGTACTGAGCGCGTCCAGCTTCTTCTCGAGCGACACATCCTTCTGCTGCGCATTTTGCTGGTTCTGCTGCTGCGCGGGCGAGCGGAAGACGAAGGACGTGCCGACGGACGCGGGCACGTTGCTGGAGATGGACGCGGCGGTGGCGGTGGCGAGCGTCGCGCCCTTCTGCTTGGCCTCCGCCAGCTTCTTGAACGCGAACTCGCGCAGCACGGACGTCATGTCTGTCGCCATCTTCGCACTTGGTGACTTGTGGTTCAGATTTTTTTTTCTTTGATGTAACATAGACACCCAAAATACTGGTATTATTTTGGGTGCGGGCAAGAATGACTTGCTGTTTGTAAGAAACAAGGACAAACTAACGTCCAATGCTAAAAAGTAGGTTTTGGTTCATACAACTAAATTTTATTTTAGCTTTACTTCCCGCGAAAAGCTTATCAAGCAACAGACACCACGAAGAATCCAAGAGCTCCGTGAAGCAGAGAGCTGCTTCGTTAAGGCACCTCTGCGCCTGTTCTCTCTCTCTCTCTCTCTCTCTCTCTCTCTCTCTCTCTCTCTCTCTCTCTCTCTCTACAAGGCCGCTGGTACGATGCGCACGCGCATCTGGGAGGACGCGGACGCCATGAACGTCGTGAGCCTGCTCGGCTTCCTCATGAACGACGAGGGCGAGGTGGTCGGCACCGAGCGCACGCAGGTACTCTGCAAGCTCATGCCGTCGATCCACACGCTCACGCACCGCGCGATCCTGGCGATGCTCATCACCAACCTCAACGACGCGGACGCGCAAATGTAAGTCACTGTTGTTGCTAAACTATACTGAGGCGTGCTGGCTCATGTCATTAACGGTTTGTTGCATGTGTGATACTTTATTTGTTGCCGTTGGTGATGGCGGCGGTGGTGGTGTTGACAGATTTTACGCCGAGAACGGACTGCGGGTGCTCAACGAGTGGCTCATGGACGGCGTGCGCAAGAAAGAACCGGGCTTGTCCAAGGAGAAGAAGCGCATCGAGATGTACTCGCAAGTGCGCGCGTTGCTCCGCGTACGTACCGTAGCTGCTCGTTTCGCTCATGCGCATGCTGGTGATGGATTAAGTCAAGCTAACGCATCTCATCTTACCATGCATTGCTTTATGAATTACGTTAGATACTGGATACGAATGTGCAATCTGAAGCAACGAGAAAGCAGAACGCGTACCTCTGTGACACGCTCCCGCGCCTCATCGAACTGCTCGACGGCGCAGGCTCAGGTACTTTCTCATTGTCGTTCGCTCTGGCAATGACGATTGCCATTCTAATTGTGTTTGCTGTGTTATGTGGGGGTATCATGCTGTTTTAGACTACGCGACCGAGTGGAGCCGCATTAATCTGTACAGACGCCACTTTGAGAGCGCGTGCGGCGTGCCGTCGACCTTCAAAGAGGGGCGGAGCAACGGTGGCTCTTCCTCAGCGTTTGCAAACGGAGGCGATGCGAGCAACCACAACGGCGCCGCGCGTCAGCAGCAGCCAAAGCCCAAGCCGGTTGCTGGCTCGGTCGTCGATGTGTCAGCGCGCAATGCTTTTGCAGCCGCGAGCGTGCCGCCGCCGACCTCCACGACGTCCTCAGAGCCAAAGTCGACTTCCAGCAGCAGTATGTCGAACTCGAACTCGAATTCGAATTCAAATTCAACTGGAGGAGCAGCGCCGACGCGCATCTCGCCGTTGGCGATCTTGGAGTACCAACCAAAGCCCTTTTTGCAGATCGACGGCGTGAACAAGGAAGACGAGCTGATCGAGTACGTGGACGACGACGACGACGAGCTGCTCATCGGCAACGAGCAGGTGATCACGAACGTGAACCAGTCGAACGCGAGCGCGTCGCTCATGCTCAAGATCAAGGGGCTCGGCCACGTGATGCAGTACGGCGAGCGCATGCACTGCCGTCTCTGTCGCCGCATGACGGCCAAGCGCTGCGAGCGCTGCTCGTACTGCGTCAAGTGCGTGCAGAAAGACCGGTGCAACCCACCGTCGGCTGCGACAGCTGCTGCCCACGCGACCGCCTCCGCCGCGCTCCCGATCGTGGCCAAGCCCACGGGCAGTCTCTCGGTCAGTGACCGCAACGTGCAGGTGCTGGGCTCGGCGATGGACCAGGCGATCTACAAGGCGTTCCGCCAGGAGGACTTCCACGCCGTGTTCAGTCTCATCCAGAACGGCATGGACGTCAACTTCCAGCGCGTCGAGTCGGACATGTCGTCGGCGCTGATGGCGGCGGCCCACCACGGACGAGAGGACGCGGTCAACAAGCTGCTCTCGCTCGGCGCGAACCCGTGTCTGATGGACTGCAATGGCGACGCGGCGTGGGCGTTTGCGAAGCGACGAGGGCACATGGACCTGATGGAGAAGCTCAAGAAGCGCGCCGACGAATGGAAATGATCGAGAGTCTTTAAAAGCAGGATTGGATGGGATGGGAGTTATCTGGCACACCTGGGGTTGATTTTCTATTGAATTCGTTAGTACTCTGAGCATGAAAAAGTCAACGTGAACAAATTTCTCTCCTCTCCGTTTTTGTGCATGCGCATCTCTCCGGTTTGTGTTGTTGTGCTCTGTTGCTGATGTAATACCACCATCGATCGCTGTGAATTTGAGAAGCGAGCTTGAGGGTCCACGCTCTTTAGAACTTCCACTCTGGGTCCACGTCCATAGCCCACACGAACTTCTCGCGCAGGGTTTTCGAAAACACGGACGAGATCGGGACTTCGTTCTGCAAGAAACACACACACAAAGGAAAATGGTTAGTGGCACATCCGCAAAAGCAACCGAACAAATGCAAACTACCTCCCACATAATGCGAGCTGCACGTACCCTCTTGCACCACGCGACCGAGATGCGCGGGTCCATGTAGTTGATCTTGGATGTGCCCAGCGCCACTTCCTTGTTATCGGTCTTGTCCTGGAGCTTCAGCGACAGACTCTGGATCTTCTTCTTCCAGCCGTCAATCTTTTTCGCGATCTGGTCGGCGCTCGGCACGCGCGGGAACAAGTGCGCCTCCGCTTTCTTCTGCGCTGCATCCTCCTCTTTGCCGTCGCTGCTCTTCAGCTTGATCGACTTGCTCTTGCCCTTCGCAATGTAGGACTCCATCTGCTTCAGTTCCTTCAGCTGCTCCTTCAGCTGGTCAAGCTGCGCCACCATCTTCTCTAACGTCGTGTCAAACGACTTTGGCACCGTGCGCTGGTGGTTGCACAGAATAGCGACCTTGCGATTCGCGTCGTTGTACGTGACAACCTTCGGCGCGGCTTCCATCTTGCCCGTTGAGTCGACTTCGTACGGCAGCTCCTTCTCCAAGGTCACCGACGCGTTGAACGTACGGAATACCTTGGCGGACAAGCCCGGCATCAGCGAGCTCAAGTGCTTGTTCAGCTCGGTGACCGTGAGCTCGTCAAACACCTCTTCCTGTTTCTTCTTCTTCGCGCAGAACTTCTGCAGGTTGCCGTAGATGAGCTTGCCGACGTCGCCGTACTGCGCCAGCTCGACCGTATTGTTGTACGGCATCGAGTCTTTTCCCAGGAACGACAGCGTGAGCGCGTAGTTGGTCTCATTAAAGGAGACGTGCTCCACGCGCAGACTGCAGCAGCCGACAGTATCCGCTTCGTCTTCGCCCTTCTCATTGCCGACACGCAGCGCCAGCACATCGATGACCCACATCGCCGTGGACCGCTGGCGCGTGAACATGTCCTTCGCCTTCAAGCCCTTGATGTAGTCCTTGCGGATCTTGTCGATGCATTTCTTCAATCGCCGTGCTTTCTCGTACTTGGCCATGTCCGACTTGCCCTTGAAACTCGAACTCGCCGCCAGCCACACGTACTTGATGCCGCCCATGACGTTCTCGTTCCAGTACGCGAGCCACGAGACCGTGTCGCGATGGATCACTTCTTTCCACGCGTGGCCAGGGACGTTGCACACTGGCACGCGGTCGGAGATGCCGACGTTCACAGTCACTTCACCCGGCATCACGCGTTCTTTCAACGTACCAGTCTTTGGGTGTTCGCCACGGCCTCGGAACAGACCAGGCGGTTCAATTCGGAAGTTGCCCACCTTCTCCAAATGATCGTCGACGATCGCGAATCCGTTCGTGAAAAGCTCCATCTCCTTGCGCTCTTTCTCAGGGAGCTTCTCGTCCTTGGTCATGTTCTTCTTCTCTTCGCGCTGCTCTTCCAGGTGCGCGGCGATGAGCGAGAAGTCGCAGAGCTCAAACTTCCTCACGTCGTGATTCTTGCCGAGCGCCTTTCTGAAGTCCGCAAAGAAGTTCTCGTTGAACTTCTTCGCGATCTTGGGCACGCTCAGCTGCGGACCGTCTTTCGGGATCGCGGCGTAGAAACTGGCGATCTCCTCCTGTGTTGGCGTGAGCTGCACTTCTTTGCCGTCGTAGATCAGTGGCACGTGGTGCGGGATGTACGCTAGTGGGAACATCACGCCGTTGTGCTCCAGTGAGCGCCACTGGATGCCCTCCGGTAATTCCTCCGCGTTCCACCACCGATATGCTTTGATGGCCATATCCAGACGTTCCGCCTTTGAGTGCACCTTGAGCTTGCGCACTGCCGCCCCACCATTCTCCTTCTTCACCTTCTTTGCTCTGTTGTCACTGGCGCTGGACTTTGCAGACGTCTTGCTGCTCTTCACGGGCTTCGTCGGCTTGGACGGCGACTTTCGCTTCACGCCAGTGACGCTCTTCTTCTCTTCTTTCTTCACGGGTTTACTATTACTACTGCTGCTGCTTTTGCTGCTCTTGGTGTCCTGGAACTTCTTCTTGAGCTGGACCAGCGGGATCGAGTCCGAGTCCGAGTCCGATTCGCTCTTGTACTTGACCTCTTTCTTCACTGCGCGGTCGCTGCGCTTTTGCTCAAAGTCCGCGTCGTCCTTCGCGGCGCCGCTGGTTTTCTTCGCGGACGCCGCTTTCTTGCGAAGCTGCGCGATCGGCATGAAATCGTCGTCGCTGCTGTCCATCGTGTTTCTTGGGGTTTCTGTTCTTAAACAAGGTTCTACCTGCGGAACAACAGCCACATAAACGCATTTGAGTCAGCGACCATCACGCACCGCCTATAAATTACTACTCTTCCATCCAACCAGCACCGCCACCACCACCAACAGAAATCATGTCGCATTCGTTCACACACACACACACACGCATTTTACTCCATACAAATCCTTAAGCTACACGAAGGCATTCATTTCATATCCTTTCAGTATTCACCCGCATTCACGCACACAGCAGCACTTCCACACATAACAAACAATCAACCCGATATTCGCCACAAGACGCACCTTGTTTGTCCTTGGATCTTGTCGGTTTCCCCTCGCTTTCCCTCTCTTGGAGACTCAGCAGTGCGGTCGAGAAGCAGCGCTGAAGGTGACGCTAAGTGGGTGCAGGGGGAGGCGATGGAGATGTGACGGCGACGCTTCCACTTCTTCTTCTCTTCTGCTGTCTCGCGGGTGCGGGGGCGCTCTGGAGCTCTTCGACTGTCAAGCTCAAGCTCTCGTGGGTGGCTCTTTCGCTTTTGCAGATGGCTGTGTTGGAACTGTGGATCGATCGAGCGAGTGAGTGCTCACACGCTCACACTCCTCCCGTTCAGCCAACTCGACCCCTTCAACAACCCGTCTCGACTCGTGACGACAGAATCCAGGTTTTCTAAAAATATGTGGGTCACACAATCTATTTTGCAAACAGGGCAAAACGATCGAAATACCATACTTGAACCCCATATAGCTTACGATCATTTTGAACTGTTTTGGCTCGTTTTCGGCTCGATGGGCTTGGCTATTTTTTCACAAAAAAATAGAAAATTAGAAATGGAGTCGGCTCGGCTCAAAACAGCTCAAAAGCACTTCCAATGTGTTTGAGCAATGCAGACCATTGCGCTCATCACCAGAAGATATTTCGCCCCACCCACGCGCACACTCGACGAGCTCTTGCACCATTCGCGCACTCGCAGTCTCACCGACAGATAGATAGATAGATAGATACACCCGCCGCTTATTCGATCAGCAGGATGGCCGACAAGAGCAGCTCCTCGTCCTCCGCCGCGAAGCAGGCCGCGACCCAGCTGGCGCTCGCCGCCGCCGCCACCGCCGTCGCGTACTACGTGGGGCAGCGCAGCAAGAACGCCAAGAAGGCGGCGGCGCAGGCCAAGATCAGCAAGATCACGACGCAGAAGAACGTGCTGCCTGTGCTCCCGGAGAACGAGAAGCGCCGCTTGACCTCCGTGGTCGTGCGCGTGCCGGCCACGACCGCCAATATGGGACCGGGCTTCGACACCATCGGCATGGCACTCGACATCTGGACGGAGATCTCGGTGGAGATCCTGCCGCCTGCGAAGGACGGCAAGCGCCATCTCGTGCTCACGAATGAAGGCGAGGGCGCCACCGAGCTCCCAACGGACGACACTAACTTGGTGATCGTCGGCTTGAAGGCCGCCTACGGCGCTGCGGGCGAAGAGCTCCCAAAGAACCTGAAGATCCACTGCAAGAACCGCATTCCGTTCGCGCGTGGACTTGGCAGCAGCTCGGCGGGTATCGTCGGCGGCATCATCGCGGGTCTCGCGCTCTCGGGCATGCGCCTTCCAGTGCGCGGAAAGGAAGAGCTCCTGCAATTTGTACGTATCCATTCATTGCTACTCTTGCTGCAATTGCGATTGCAAATGATTCCATGTTCTAGTGTTGTAGAAATGAGGATACTGACTGCGTGGATTCATTATTTCTTAATGTGCACCATAGGCTTCCCAGATTGAAGGCCATCCGGACAACGTCGCGCCTGCGATCTACGGCGGCCTGCAGCTCGGCATCCACGCGGACGACCGATGGTACTCGTCGCGCGTGCAGATCCCCGACGGTCTGCAGTGCGTCATCTTCATCCCCGACACGACCGGTCCAACGAGCGTGGCGCGCGCGATCCTACCGCCAAAGGTGGACCGCAAGGACGCCGTGTTCAACATCGGCCGCGCCGCGATCCTCGTGAACGCGTTCCGCTCGGGCAACCTGGACGAGCTGCGCTTTGCGACCCAGGACATGCTGCACCAGCCGCAGCGTGGCAATGCGCAGTACCCGCACCTGTTCCCGCTCATCGAGGCCGCGTTGGCCGCCGGCGCGCATGGCTGCTTCTTGAGCGGCGCCGGTCCGACCGTGCTCGCGATCACCAGCGGTCGCTCGGGCGACATCTTCACGCAGCAGCTCGCCGAGCGCCAGGAGAACAAGGTCGCGGACGCGATGCGCCAGAAGGCCGAATCCCTCGGCGTCTCGGGCTGCGTGTTCATCACGAACCCCGAGCACCGCGGCGCGTACATTGTGCGCGCGTCGCCGCGCTTCTCGGACCGCAACGTCGCCCGATACGAAGGCGACGTCGCCGACTTGTAAATAGAAACCCCACACCCACACAGTGTTCCCATTCGATTCGGGTTGTTGTGTTGATTTCTTTCAAACGAATACGCTTCCGCCCTCAATTATCTGATTGATACTTGCGAGCGATAAAAATACCTAACAAAAGCTACTGTAGCTTCCTATGAAATGCATCTCCTGAGACGAGGCTGATAGTGTCCATCCACGATGGACATCACTCAGTAGGTGCTTATCCGTCGCAGCGAGAGCGGCTGCAGGTGGTGCAGCTTCTGCAGCTTCTTCCGGTTCGTGATCAGCAGCGAAGAGACCATCCCGTTCGCGTGGACAACTTCGTTGCCGCCGTGGAACACGCCCTGCTGTCCGTGCGACACGGAGCCGAGGATCGCGGCGTTCGGGAACATGCGCGACGTCGCGTCCGTGACCGTTTTGAGGTCGTTGTTCAGGATCTTGCTGTAGCAGAGCCCCACGGACGTCAAGCAGCCGATCACGTCCGCACTATCCAGCGATGGCAAAGTCGAGCGCAGCGCCTCGCGGTACCCTGCGGTCATCTTGTCCTTGACGTTCTCAGGCGCGATCGACATGATGCGCAGCCGCTCGCCGATCTTCACGGACGCGCCGAGATGCACCGCCATGTCGCGAGCCGCGTACTCTGGCTGGATGACCTGGTAGCGCGACGGCAAGTGCTTTGGCAGGTGGGACTCTTTGCGCTCACGCGCGACCGGGTAGAACATCGGCAGCGTGTGGCTTTCCATGTTGAACCGCTCAGGACGGTTCACAAACTCGTAGAGCATGCCGTGGCACGCTTCGTTGATCGCGGTGAACGCCGGCTTGTGGTCCACGGACACGAGGTCTCGCCCCAGCGCTTTTGTGACCGCGAACGCCGTGTCCTTTGGCTCATAGCATGTGAACAGCGCGTGGGAGACTTCGACGCTCGGACAACAAACCGCAAAGCACGCGCCGTGGGTGGTCACGCAGCCGACGTTCCCGCCCTCTGAGCAGATCTGCGTCGCCGGGATGGTCGAGGCACCAATGTGATTCCGCGTCGAGCTGCCGCCCACGATCAAGATCGAGCAGTCCACCACTTCGTTCACTGCGCTCGTCACGATCTCCTCGCTCCCCGTGCAGACGCTCATCCAGATGAAGTCCGGGTTGTCCTCCAGGTCCATGCAGAGCATCTCCATGCTCTGGAGAACGCACCTTCGCGACGCGTCGCGAGGGTTCTCCATCGCCAAGTCCGCGTTCAACACTGAGTACGAGCCTTCCGGGTCGTAGATCCCCCACAGCGCAAGTCCGGGACCTCTGCCGACCGATCCACGCTCGCTAAACACGCCAGCGCTTGACGTTCCGCCCATGAACAGCGTGTCTGGTGCAAAATGTGCTAGCGCATCGTAGATCGCGTTGCCGTCGTACTCTTTCGAGTACGACACCATCATGAAATGAGGCGCGACGCCGCCCAACGACTCGGTGAGCGCGTGGAACGCGACCGAGACGGCGTTAAAGTGGTTCGTGTCCGTGGAAACCGCACTCGCCACTTTCACGTCGCACGCGATCACGGGCTCGTTGCCCATCCGCGGCGGACGCGAGTTGATCGCTGATGCACTCCCCGTCGTCATGCGGAACGACTCCATCGACTGCGACGTCGAGATCTTTCGCGCGGCAGGCGACTGCTTCAGCTGGTCATTCCCCATGACCAAGCTTCGCGCCTGCAGCGAGCACGACGTACACAGTCGCTTGAGCATTTCTTTCTGCGCGCCAGGCTGCACGACCCACTTGCGACTGCACTGGCCACAGACCGCTTCGCCGCACGCGCGGCAGTGGTGCATGAGCTTCACGATCGAGAAGCTCGAGTGGCAGACCGCGCATTTGTTCGCTTTCGCTGGCTTCCACTCGTCCTTCGTCACGAGCGTCACTGGCTGGAAGAGTGTGTTGAACAGCAGCTCGCGGATGCCCATGAGTCGGTCCGTGAAGTTCTGGATAATCTTGGCGCCGACACTGCTCGCGAATTGCTGCTGGAAGTCGATCACCATCATGAACGTGACCTCGTAAGTCCCGGAAGCGTCACTGGAGGGGGACACCAGGTAGATGCCCTTGTTGATCACGGCGCGCTTGCACTTGGACACGCTGTGTGGGATCGCGACGTCGTCGCTGTGCAGTCGCGTCGCCAGCTCATCGCCCTTGAACGACTCCACGGAGCGCAGGTATCCAAACCCGCGCTTGCGACCGTCGGCCATGGTCTCCACATTCGCGTACTCGACAAAGAAGAAATCGACGGGCTTGACAAAGCGACCGGCAAATCGACTCGCGTGCCATTTCACCTGCAGCCGCGGGAAATTGTCAGACGAGTCGTCGTCGTAGCTGGATGCGTTGTCTCTCGAGCTCGAGAGCGGCTCAGATTGCGGCACGCAGTTCTCCGGCAGCTCCATGCGCTTGATCACCGATGCGTGCAACAGACCCGGAAACACCTGCGACTCGATGTCCACGTAGCTCTTCGTGTCGTTCGGCGTGAGGTACTCGAGGATCGTGTTGAGGTTCGCCTTGACCTCGCACGAGATGCGGAAGTAGAGTTTCGACTGCTCTTCCTCGGGCAAGCTCGCCGGGCGGTAGATATGCACGTCCTGGTTGCGCTTGGCGAGCCGCCACGGCACTTTGCCGCAGAGACTCGCGAGCGAGATCGCCTCGTGCGCCTTCTCCTCCAGCTTGGACGCGATCGTCGCGACCGAGTTCTTGCTGCTGTTGGTGTTGGTATTACTATACGTCGTGCTGGCCGTCGCTGGGTCTAACAGACCACCGCTGGTAGCCGCCGAGTTCTGTTGCTGTTGCTGCTGCTGCTTGGAGCTCTTCCCACGCCTCGACAGGTGCAGCGAGCTGCGCTCTTCAACGTTGTTCGAGGACGCGCCGCCGTCCTGCTCGTTCAGCATCGTGCGGCTCGCCGCGCGCCAGTCGGTCGTGGTCTCGTCGTCCACGTAGGCGTCGTCGTCGTCGTCGGCGTTCGCCACGCGCGAGTTGCTGAGCGTGAAGCTCATGTCGAAGGAGCTCGGCCGCATGGGCTCCACCGTGTCGAACTCGTCCTCCATGTCGTCGAGCTTGAAGCGGTCCATCCTGTCTGTTCTCTCTAGTGTAGTATTAGGCTCTCTATGGATCTCTCTCTCTCTCTCTCTCTCTCTCTGGGGATAGATAGATTGATTGATTGGTAATGTAGCTCTTCGTAGCTCTTTGGGCTGGAGCTCTTGTCGCTGTCGCCGCGTGCGTGGAGAATGCGCGAGTGAGTGACCGAGTGTCTTGGGCTGCGCTGGGCTGCAGATGCGGATGGGGCGGAGGTGAGGTGGGATGGGTCGACCCACCGCCGTCGGCCGGTAAAAGAGCCGCAACAGGCAACGCGGCAAGAGAAAAAGCAGCCTGGAGCGATGGATCGAGCGAGCGATACACCAGCAGTCAGCACAGATACAGGCGGGCGGGCTTTCGATGGTGACGCAGAACCTCAGTAAATGCATGCTCCGTGCGTCACTCAAAGTTTACAGTTGACGTGTTTTTGAGTTTGCTGTTGGACTGTATATTTTAGTTTTGGGATTGCTTCTGACTGACTGACTGACTTCTGGCAGTCTGACTGTCTGACTGGCTGGGGCGAGCGATCTGTGGAAAAAAATTATGCAAAGTAAAATTTTGGTTGATTCGGTGGATTATTTCATGTCAGATTCTGAGTTGTGTGGATGGATTACTGTGGACGTTTCGACAATACCTGGCGCACGCACATCAAGCCGAAGAGGCGGGGCGGCGGCTTGCGTGGTGCTGTCTGTACTTCAGAAGGAAGCAGGCCCGCAGCATCCTGACTGACTCGCATGATTCAGCCAGAAGGCGGACATTCATTATTGCTAACAGCGTGTATTGACTACTTGTAGGTGTGTAAACACAGCCAGTCAGTGAGCCAGAGGCAAAAGACGAACGAAGAACTCCATCATACGCGCTCGCGCTGGCTAATGTTGCACCGACGAGATTTAATACGAATGCACCACTTATCACTGTATGAAATACCTCCGTGCTCCCTTCTACTAACCAGCAAGCAACACAAGGCTCCGTAAGCATTTTTACAACAAGAAGAAGGATTTTCTGAGAGTCGGGACCTTTGGCGGTTGAGTTTTTTTCTGGCTCTTCTAATCAAAACCTTTTTCATTTGCATATCCTATCGAATAGAATAGATGATTTTTACATGCTATTCAGCAGGATCCTTTCGGATCAGGTCAAACAAACAAGTGCAATGGAGCAACCAGATTGTCGTAATAGCGTTCAAAAAAAGTTTGTCTCTGATCGCACGCGCGCGTCAATGTCTTCCAGAGCTACAGTAGTTATAATAGCGTGGCGTCGCGCTGTTCCTCCTGTCGAAATGCGCCTCGTGTCACAGACGCGCCCCCAGTCTTTACATTGTATTCTTGTCACGCTCTAGAGGCTTCAAGGGCTTCAGTCAGCCTTTGGGCTTTTTCGTCCACACTCTCAACACACTTCGCTTGTGATATAATATTATGGAGCCCAACTCTCCATCGGATTAGTTTGGCTCGACTGTCGCCATAAGAACGAGAGCCTTCTTCTCGTTGCTAACGTCCAGCTGGTCAACATCTTCTTGTCTTTGGGCTTCGCTTCCCGTCACGTCAATGATGTGATTGAGGTCGCATGAAGACTGCAGAGCATGCGGTGTATCATTCACGCCATATCCGAGTCATGGATTTGATTTGAATTGGTACAGGGGGAGTCATCATGAGGATGGCAATCCGCCTGGTGTGTATGTCAATGGCCCGACCTGCTGGTTTGTTTGGCTCTCTATGACGATTTGTGAGTGAGCAGCGCAGCCCAGGTCACTGTGAAACGTCACGATTGCACCAGGGTTGCTGGTTGGGGAGAGATTTGGTGTCTGGATCACTCAATTCAATAGATGTCTCTAATGAATAACTTAACTCACTGCATTTGGGTTCGCATCAAGATTCTCCACCTCAAGCAAGTACACTGCTCTTGAAATGATCAGCTGAGGAGCGCAAAAATGTACTAAAAGTACTGGATTAGTGGTTCTTCCTGCCTGTTTCAAATGGCCCCACGGTGCAATCTTCAAGCGCTCGCAGGGTTGAATACACACCCCTACCGTAGATTCATTTTCATTTTGTTCTGAGCATCTCTGGTCTGAGATCTGAAGTGAAGAGCTCCAATATTGGTGCATTTTCAGCATTCAGCCCCATCGCATCGCTTGCCTCGTGACGACGCGTGACCACCAGACCGACACAGAGAGAGAGAGAGAGAGAGAGAGAGAGCGCATACCCCGCGTGCGTCACTAGCGCGCTGGTGCTGGTCGAGAGGCGGCGGCCACCGTCACCACGAGCACCCCCGGCAGGCTGCCGGCGCGCATGTTTACGCGCAAATCTGCGTCGCTACTCATCATCTCGAGCGACGCGCTGCTCTGGTGTTGATCCTCCGTGTCTGTCGCGGCCTCGTCGTCCTCTTCCAGACTCAGCTCTTTGATGACGCGCTGAACGGCTCGAAGTGGCGGTGGTGGCGGTGGCGGTACTGAGACTATAGGTATTGGCGCTGCCGTTGGCGCTTCAGCCGCTGCAGTCTTGAATGGAGCCGTCTCATGGTGCGGCTGAGGCTGCTCGGCGAGTTCGGCTTTGTGCCGCCAGACCGCCGTGTTGTGCTGGATGCGCTCGATGACGCTGTCGAAGTCCGCGAGCACGAGCACCTCGCGCACCGCCGAGTAGAGCGGCAGCACGACGAACTCGAGGAAGCCGATCTGGTTGCGCTCAAACTTGCTGTTGCTGCGGTCGCACAGCGGCGAGATGGGCATGTTGAACTGGCGCTCGGTGTCGCCCTGCCGGAAGAACTCCTCGGTCACGAGCTTGGCCCAGGCGAAGTGCGCGTCGAAGGACTTCATCGCGTGGCCCAGATCCGCCATCATTATGATCGAGTGGAAGACCAGGTCGTCCGGCAGCACGGGGTGGGAGCTCGATGACGAAGACGAGCAGCTACTCGGCGACTGCGGCGCCATGAGGTCCGCGGACGATGTTGAATGCACGACGTAGCGCTTGCTCTTGAGCCGGTTCACGTGCTTCAAGTGGCCCGAGAGGTCGGTCGCGAGCACCATTTTGATGATCATCTGGCGGCTTTGGCGCTTGAGCTCCTTCGAGAACCCTTCAAAGACGTCGCAGCCGTTCTTCGAGGACGCCTGGAACGCCTCAGCGAGGTGCATGCGCTCGAGCACCGAGTCGTCCGAGTACTTGATCGCCAGCGGGGAGCTCGTGTTGACCAGGTACGCGTTGTTCATGCCCGGGTGGTTCACGTCGTGCACAGCGCCGGCGATGAGCGCTGAGAACACTTGCAGCGGTGCCACGGTCTGCTGCAGCCGCCGCAGGAAGAAGTTGATGTCCCAGACGACAGATGCCGCGTGGCTACAAGAGGTGGACAAATCAAGGTTTGTTACAAAAACAGTCCAGGTCAGTTGGTCATCACAGATGGACATTTTCCAACTATTGATTGATACACACACGGACTTACACTGCGTTGTGGTAGGGATTCTTCGCCTGGTACCGCGACTCGATCTCGAGTCCGTACTCGGCCGCGCACTCGACGCGCACGGGCAGCTCCACGAAGAGGTTGTGGCTCTCGAGCGTTGTGAGGAAGATCGACGTGAGCGGGAACACGCACACTTTCGCGAACCCGAGCAGATCAAACTCCTCGGAGCGGGCCGCGCGCGCCAAGAGCTTCTTGGACGTCCACTTGTCGGTGGAAAGCAGCGACGAGGACGGTAGCTGGCGACCCAACTGGTTCGTCATCGACTTCTTCTGGTTCTGCTGCGGATTCGGCGAGATGGCTGCGTGGCGCTGGCCCGCGAGCAGGTAGTTCTCTACCTGCTTGAGCACGGTCTGGCGGAGTCCCGAATCGGTGCGGCGGATGGTCTTGACCACGGGCACGTTGACCACGACGCCCAGATCGCAGCTTTTGCGGCGCCTGTGCCGCTGCTCCTCGATGAGCGAGAGCCATCCGGTCTCGGCGTCCACCTGGGACTGCGTCTGGCGCCATTGCCGCATCATGCGGTTCTCCATGAACAGGTCCTGCTCGGACGTGAGCGTCTGCATGACAAAGTCCAGGTCGCGGCTGATCTCGTCGCTCGAGCCACCGAGCTGGAGCTTCATCTGGTAGAGCACCTTGAGCACGTTCTCCATCCAGCTCTCGCCGATGCCACCAGCAGCTCCATTGCTGCTGTGGTGGTGGCTGGCGTCGAGATGATCTCCTCGGAAGTGGCCGTTGTCGTCGTCGTGATGGATCCCGATCGCGTCCACGTGGGAGCTCAACTGCTGCTGCATAAAGGTGTTCTGCTGCGTGAGCTTGATGTTCTCGAGCATCAAGTGGCGCAGCCGCAGGAACTTGAGCCGCAGGTTGCGTTCATTGCGGTACAAAGCCCTTCCGAGCATCACGATGCTGCACAGGAAGAGCAGCACAACGTGCCAGTCCTGCTCGAGGTAGAACGAGTAGGACGCGAGCCAGCCGCTGAGCACCACGAACGCAACGCTCGCGATCGCCGCGTACATGAGGAACTGCGCGTTCCAGACCGTCGCGATCGCACTGAGCGCCATCAGCAGGAACAGGATCATCTTTGTGAGCAAGTGCGACCGTCGAGTTCGGTCCACGAGTCTCGAGTTTGTGTCCAATGGCAGCGACGGCGAGTACGCCGGTTGCGCCAGCACCACGAGCACGACACAGACCCCGAGAATGAACAGCACGCTCTGAGAGCGACCATGCAGCAGCGAGTCAGCGTTGGCTATGGACTTGCGGGTCTTGAAGTGGAAGCAGGTCCAGCTGATGCCCAGTAGCGCAGTCAGCATTACGCCAAAGTACACGAGCGTCCAGCGCGTGGTGTCCATCTCGTCGCGGATCTCGCGGTGCATGACGACCAGGAGGTCGTAAAATGCTCCGGACTGCATGACCACGAGCCCCAGGAGCGTGCACCCGCAGCCGACACGACTGGACTTGAGCGAGAGCTCTTCGTGGTAGAGCTGGAAGCGCTTCTCGAGCACACTGTTCGTAAAGCGCAGCGACCACCACTCTTGCTGCGAGAACTCGACCTGCTCGAGCGCCTCGAGCTCCACGCGCACATCCTGCGGCGACGTGTTGGAGATCCGCGGGTCCTTGAGCGTCCGTCTGGCGCCTTGCGTGCCACCAGTTGAAGCGGACGAAGTAGCGGTGGAGCGCTGGTGCACCATCACGTTCGAGTGAAGAGCTCCATCGATCGGCATCTCGGGTACTGGAGCAGCAGCAACAGTATGTAAGGGCTGCTCACTTGAAGCAAGGCGCCTTGGGGATGCTAAAGCGCTTGGTCCCACTTGCTGCTGACTGCCGGCTCAGCCTCTTGAACTGAAGTATGGCGACGACGAGGTCATGAGCTCGACCAGAGAGTAATGAATGAGAAGAGTCCGGTCGGTCAGCAGTTGGTTCTAAAAGCAAATGCTCTGCCGCCGGCCAAAATAAAACCAACCTGCGCATGATGTATTTGTGTTTGCCTTTTGCTCATAATCCGCGAAACCGCAGCCTCTCATCGGCTACTGAACCATTTTCTCTCTCTCTCTCTCACTAAATAAAATACAAAGCCAGCCCTCGCGTGGCGCCTTGTGAGTCTCTCTCTGTTTTTTTCTCTATCAACTATGGTCTGACCGACTGACTGGCGATCTACTTGAACTTGAGGGTGAAGTGGTCGAGGTCGTCGAACTCGGACGCCTCCTCCTTGATGCTGTCCTTGGCATGCAGCACGTTGTCCTCCGAGACCGTGCGCACGGGGCGCTTGGCGTTCGTCGCGGGTCTCGTGCCGCGCACGTGGCCGCTGAGCGTGAGCGCGTCCAGGTCCGAGAAGAGCACCACGCCGGCCTCCGGCACGCTCTTGTTGCTCGCCGTGCTGTCGGACGAGTCGTTGCGCACTTTGCGCACGACGCGCGGTGGCGTCTTCGCGTGGGCGGCGGCGGCGGCGGCAGTGATAGTGGCGGTGGTGGTCGCTGCTGGAGCGGTGGTGGTCACTGCTGGAGCCGTGGCGGCGCTGGTGGAGTGCGGCTTTGGGTCCTTGGACGCGTTGAACTTGCGCGAGTAGAACTCGTTGCCTAGGATCGAGCGGCTGCTGCTCGTGAGCGAGCTGTTGCCGTCCGAGTCGTCGTCGTACTCGGACGACATGGACGACGTCACAAAGTGGTGGCGACGCGAGCTGACACCACCACCGCTCGACGAACGCGAGTCCGTCGTATCATCGCGGAACTGGTAGCAGAGGATGCACTCTTTGTTCGACGCGTGCTTGTCGTGGCTGCTGCCGCTCGACGGAGGGCTTTTGTGGGTCGACGTCTTGGAGCACTTGGAGCACATGGAGACGCAGCACGTTCGGCACGTGTAGCGCTTGCGCAGCAGCGTGAACGACGACGAGCACACGGCGCAGTACCGCGACTGCCCGGGCTTGACGATCTTGAACGCGTTGTTGAGGAGCTTGGTCGCCGCGTCGCCCAGACTTTCCGGCTCGTCGGCGGCCTCGCCCTGCTGCTCGCGCCAGTGCTTGGTCAGCACCTTGCGCAGCTGCACCATGATGTCGGTCGTGAACTCGTGGAACTCGGTCCGCAGCGAGCGCGAATAGTCGCCCGAGAAGTACACCTGGCACGTGAGCACCACCTTACACACGTCGCGCTCCTGGGTCTCCGAGACCTCGTAGAGCCAGTCCTGGATGTACATGCGCTCGCACTCGTCGTCGTACTTGGCCATGCACGCCTTGATCGCGTCCATCTCGAACAAACTTTCGTCCACCGAGCGCCGGTAGACGAACGCGCGGCGCGGCTCGCCCTCTTTCGTCACCGGCGCGAACTTGGAGTACTCGGCGAAGCAAAAGTCCACACTCTTGGTCGAGTACTTGGTGAAGCGCGTCGCCATGTACCGCTGGCTCCAGCGCGGGAACGGCGCGTCCGAGTTCAAACGACGGCTGCCAAACATGTTGTTCGCGCGGAGCCCCTTCTGCGTGTTGATCGCGGTCCAGTACGCCTCTCGGTCTTCGTCCGCCGCGAGGATCTCCATCACCGTGTCAATTGAGCCAGGCAGGCGCGTCATCGCACGGAAGTCGCAGCGTCCAGGCAGGATGCGCGTCGCGCTCTGTCGCTCTTTCGTGGAGGACGACGAGGTCGAGGACAGCGAGCGGGTGGATGCAGGAGTGCCGGCAGCCGTAGTAGCAACAGCCGCAGCACTGGAGGCGTGTGAGTGGTCATCTTCCGGGGTCACGACGGGGGTGTACAGGCGCACGTCGTGCACCTGCTTGAGCGACACGTACTTCCAGTGGTCGTCCTCGGTCAGCACCTTGAGGATGAGCTCTTCGCCGTGCTTGCGCACATAGTCGAGCTCGCCCGAGTCCTTTGGGTTCGGTCCCCAGAGGTGCTTGCCGTAGAGGTTGCCGCGCGGTCGGCGCTTGACGAGCACCTGCTTCTTCTCGGCGTCGCTGCTGCTGCCGCCTACCATCGAGCTGTTGAGCTTGTTGATCGTCTCGCTCTGCTGCTTGGCCGCGATCTGCGCGTCGGTGTCCCCAATGGCCATCGTGCGTGTGTGTTTCTGTCTGTCCTATCCCTGGCGTGTGTGTGTGTTTATATACTCCAGCGGTGTGTGTGGAGTCGAGGAGCGTATCGATCGAAGAGCGAATCTGCGCACTGAATCTGGTCGGAGCGCTGCTTGCCACTGCTGAGCTGAAGCGTGCTGCTGCTCTCTCTCTTGACGAGTCTCAAAGTGAACGGCGTGGGGTGACGAGAGAAGCAGAGAGAGAGAGAGAGAGAGAGAGAAGCGAAGGAGGAGGAGGAGGAGGAGGAGGAGGGAGCAGGCGAGCAGCTCCAATCGGCCTGTCCGCTCTCTTGTCCACTACAGAAAACGGGACGCGTCCAGTCGTTGGCTCGTCTATGGTCGCTCTCTTTTTGACAACCATCATCATCCATCGTGCAGTTACAACAGGCCAGCTGTAACCGAAATTCAGCGAAACTCGGCCGACGTGACGTAAATCATTTTCAGATGGTGTTTTATTAAGAATCAGGTGTTTTAAACGTCTATTTCGCTTGCTGATTTCAAGTCAGGAAATGTAGAGCGATGTTTTTTATGGTCCACGTTTCTACTTTCAATTTTGCTCGAAATTCTCGATACAATAATCAAGATGATAGACTGGGTCGTCTGCTGCATCTCGATGCTTTTGATCAGTGGCACTTTAGACTTTCGCTCATGTCAGAAATGCTTCAAAGCTCCCACTCTGTCCAGGCTCGCGTTCTCTTTTTTCTGAGTGTGAGTCCGATTCGGGCAGGCTCAGGGCAACGACTGACCTGCAAAAGCAGAGTTGCTTTTTCAGCAGAGGCACTATCTTAGACAGGGCCTTGAACAGAGTGGATGAAATGCAAGAGGCGCAATCAGCAAGTTTTTTTTTTCTTGCCTCACAACAAATGGAACGTGCTGCCTCCCTCACATTACGCCTCCTTCGCTGACGAAAAAGAGGCTCGAGGCAAAAGTGTTTCGCAATTGCAGTGCATTATATTCCAGCGAGTGCGACGAGCAAAAGCTCAACGAAAGTTGCCTGGTCGCCGTTTTCTTTCTCGCCTCCAGCATCGTTACTTCGCTCGGGTCGAGTCGGACCAAACGCAGTGAGTAATAGGGTGACGATGCTGATAGATATCAGTTGCCCGTCAAGGTGACGCCGGCGTCTTGTTGCTGTTTGTTGGCTGTTGCGGGGTGTTCCTGTTGCTCCTCGGCAAACTGTTGGCGGTCGTGAATCAAGTTGTTGCTCTCTTTTCAAATCTCGCGAGTTTGTCTGCTCTATCCACCATTCAACCGAGGCGGCGCTCCAGTTAATCGGCTGTAAGCGTGTTGCAGGTTGTATTGACGACACACAAATGTGCGATTGACATTGCGGCATTGTTGTCGTTACAGTGTGGTGTGTGATGTACTTTGATTTGAATGGTCACGAGAGACATGAGGGAAAATGAGACCTTGACGTTGTCAGACATGAAATGAGTGCTGAGCTGGATCGCACTGCTGAACAAATTTCTGTTTTTCTTTTTTAGATGTGGAATGTGTATGCCTGTGGGTTGTGAACTGGCGAGTTTTTTGGTGTGGTGGCTGGCTGGCCGCTGTAAAAGCTGGGCACCAACCAAAACAAGATAGAGTCGAGAAAGGAAAGACTGCCGATCAATTTAAAACCATTCAGTTCACTCACCTGCTTACGCCTATGATATTTTTCTATTGCAAGTGTATCAAGTTTGAACTTTGTGACTGGGGCAACCTAATTGACCTAATTGGACAGAACCAAAAACAAAAACAAAAGAGAACCTACAAGTTGCAGCAACGAAAACAGCTGGCGGCGCTCTCTCGTGATCACTCGCCAGCTGGCGCATCTTCGTCAGCACCAGTTGGCGTGCTGTTTCAATCAGCTTTCGATCACTATCGGCATACAAAAACCAAGTCTAATCGAATCTCTCTGGCAATGGAGATCGAATATTGGATACTGCGCGCGCACACACAGGTCACGGCGCTTGGTGTCGACCACACGCCCGTTGCTGTAATGGATATCAGGCGCCACCACCTTCACGACAGGCGCCGAGCACCTGCAAGCAAGCGAGAGGTGTGTTCACGACTCGAAGCTTTCGCTTAGGCATTGAGACCGCCACCTTCATGATGAGAGATGGATCGTTTACTTCCCACGCCGTCGGAGATTATGAGGCTGGTGGCATCTGTGAGAACAGCAGAGCTCACAAGACGAGCAGAGGACGCTGCCAGCACAGATGGTGTGGGCGGGCAGCATGCCATTGCGTGTTTGTGTTCGGCCGTTGGCCATCGTGCAGAGTAAACAACGAGCTCGGCGGCATTTGTCTTGCTCTGCTCTTGTCCTCTGGTTGTCTCACGGTCAGCTCGACTGCACTGCAGCGCGCGCAAAATGATCAGTCGCGGCGAAAGGCTACAGATACAACGAGAGAGAGAGCGAATGAGCGTGAACGAGCGGTTGAGGAGTCAGCGAAGGCGTTCTTTCTCGTCAAACGAAGCATACGCGAAAAGGCGAATCTTGCACAGCCGCGATCCGGTGCGCTGGCAGTTCCCAGCTCATCTGATAATTGCAGCCACACACCGCTGAGCGGTATTCTTCATTTCATTTCTATGGGCCACGCATTGTTAGACATCGTATCCTGCTCCACCAGCGTCTTCTTCGTCTTCAGATGTCGAGTCATGGGATTTGTTCCCATCTCGGATTGGCGCGTCGACACTTTCCTGTGACGATGACTGCTGCGGCTTGGCTGCAACGTCGTAGCCGTACAGATATTTCATGATCGTCCGGCTTTGGCGCTCGGGGCGCTGGAAGACCATCGCGAGCGACGCCGCGAAAAGCGCATACTGAAACTTGATCACGACGCTCTTCGGCATGCTCAGCGTCGCAGCGGCATGCGCGCCGGCACTGCAGAGCGAGTACACTGCGATGGCTTTCAGCACGCTCGCTCGTCGGCGCTCGTGCTCGGCGAGCAGCGCAAGCGACGCGAACGCGCCGGCAACGGTCACAGTGGCGCGGTGACTCTTGATCGGACTGTGGCATGACAGGAAGAGCGGGATCTGGTAGTTGAGTGTCAGGCACAGACACGTACGCAGGTACTGGATCGCGAGCTTGGAGAGCTCAGGACGCGGCCCCCAGAGCCACTGTTTGTACTTGGTGACCACGACCGAGAAGAAGTAGATCGGAATGTACAGGCGCGCCGCGAAACGCATGCTCTTGGAGAAGTACCCGCGGTGGAACTGCGCGCACGTCTCGCCGCGATGGAACACGTCGCAGCGCGACAGCAGCGTGCCCGTCGGGATCTCCTCGCGCATGCGACACAGCGGCGTCGAGCCCATCGCGCAAAGCCCGTCGAGCGCTGCGATCTGTGACTTCTCGAGCAGCTCGCTCTTCATGACCCACGTGTGAATGATCTGCGCGTACACGGGCACACCAAGTGCGACCTCTAGATAACACACATACAGAACCGTTCATATAATAGACACGTTAGCATTCGCATTATAATGACCACCACGATATTTTCACATACAACGCACCGATGTATTTGATGTCGGCAATCGATGGTGTGTGCTCGCGGGACAGCGCCAGCATGGCTTCAATCGCCGCGTACGCGATCACTACGTTCTTGCGCTTGCCGTCGAGCAGCGCGAGCGCCACAAGCGCTGCCATCGCTGCCGCGCGGGACGAGTTTGTGCTGGCGTCGACGTTTTTGGTGGTCGCTGACGGCGTCTGTGATTCATCATGCTCTTGCTTCTCTTGCTCCCGTCCGATCGCCTCAAACAGGCGGAACACGCCTATAATCAACGCACACACATATATACACAGAGATACATATCATGAGTCATGCTTCTTCACAGACGTACGTACAAGAAGAGAAAGCCACGCACGCACATACCGACAAAGCTGCCGAGCGAGAGCGCGAAGGAGCTCGGCGCCTGCAGCTTGCGCGCCAAGAGGCATTGCGCGGCCGTGATCCCTCCACCTGACACGAGCGCACCGAGCGCCGCGTGCTGCGTGATCTCCGTCGCGCGCATCCTGTATCGTATGGTGATGTGGACAGACAGACAGACAGAGAGAGAGCGCTAATACGTAGTGAAGAGCGGACACGCGTCCAGCCCGCCTCACTTCACCTCGCTCGCGTGCTTACCGAGAATTGCTTCTGGGGAATATGGGACCCAGAGTGCAAGTGTGGGATGAGCACATCAGTTTTTCTGTGAGGGAACTCTTCTCATCCGGATAATGCTTCAAATATCAATTCATACAGGATTTATGGAATAACAAAAGTCATCTGGACTGCCGGTTAAGAAGAGGCATATGTATTATTGCAGGTCTTCTGTACCCACGAGTGCGGTTTACACAACGTGACAAAGTTCAACCACAGAATCTACCACAAATGGTAGAAGAGATGCATGAGAATGGGGATAGGACGGCACTATATACGCCACCAGCTTCTTGGCACGCACCTCATCACACTAAAGCGCGAGGCAGCCGGTGCGCAGCACGCAGGCCTCGTGGGCCTGGCAGCACATGGCGCGTCCCGGTACAAACTCGCACGGACGCACGCCGCCCGCCACGCCCGCGCACACCGCGGACGCCGAGAGCGTGTCGCGCTTCGCTGAAGTGGAAGCGGCGAAGTGCGTCACCTTGCGGTCCGGCACGACCGCCAGCACGCCGCTCATGCGCACCGCGCTCGCCAGTTCCTGCACCGCCGGCTCGTTCGCCTTCACGAGCGGGTCGATCACCTTGCGCCAGTCCTCAAAGTTCCAGGTCGCGTCCGCGTCGAACGGCACGCCGTTGAGGTTGTAGAGCGGCGTGCCGGACTTGCCGCGCGCGCACGAGTACTTCCAGGCCACGCGGGTCTTGTCGTCCGCGTCCGTGCCGCCGTAGCCCGTCATGCCCTTCGCCCACTGCGCGTCCGTCAGCGACGAATATGTCTTCTGCGCCAGCACGCGAAGCTTGTCAGTCACCTGGATCGGCGTCAGGTCCTTGGTTTGCTTGTTCCAGAAACTGCAGGTTGCGATCGCACACAATGGGGATCAGCACACGCAAAGATCATCATTTATGAAATGCTCCATACACAGCAAATCGACACAGACGTACATGTCCTGGTTCGCGTACATGGTCTCAAGCCATGGCGTGAACTGGTCGTCGCCCAGCGCCGCAGTGATCGTGAACGCCGCCTCGGCCGCCGCGAACGCGTGCTGGTGGTACGGCAGCGGGAAGAGCACGAACTTGATGCGGAACTGGTCCGGTTCGTAGTGCTCGGCGAGCTTCTTGAGACCAGGATACGCGCTCTTGCTGTCTGGACAGAGCTGCAAAGGTTCACGTGCATGTACGCAGTATTAATGACTAGTGACGTCATAAGGCAAGCAAGACCTATAGAAGCTCATATTGTAGCCTTTCACTCGTTCCCAAAAGAACTCTTCGCTTACCAGGTCGACGAACGTCTCGAGCTGCACGCCGGCGTCCGCCGAGCCGTGGCCGACGGTAAAGCCCGGGGGCTTCCCTGGGATCGGCAGCTGCGCAGACACGGCGCAGAGCAGCGCGGAGGCGGCGGCGACCGCGGCGGCGCGCATCAGAATCATCATCTTGCGCTTGCTTCTTGTGTCTTCTGGTGCTTTGTGAATGGATGTCTTTCTTGGACTGATTCGTTCGATGGGGATCTTCAAATGGAGGAAAACGAAGGATGCAAATAAGGCTATTTAATCTATTTGATTGGTTGAAATAGCAAACGCTTGAAGTGATTTGCATCCATGCTGAGTTTTGATTGGCTGAGTCTCTGAATCAGGATTTGCTTCAACTGGAAGATCACGCATGATAAAGATACAAAATGGGGGTGGTGGCCAATACAAGTGAACCAACAACCAATGTACCGGTATATGCAAGAAGGCTCTCCATTACCATGGTCTTCAGCAACAGCACACACAATAAACGCGATGAGAAGCGAGCTGAACAATCGTCCCTAGTCACGAGACACGGCGAGCAGCTCACTCTCCTTCTCTTGCTTCTCCTTGTTGGCCTTCACGAGCGGATCGATCACCTTGAACCAGTCGTCGAAGCTCCACTCCGAGTCCGCGTCTTCAAACGGGACGCCGTTCAGCGTGTACATGGGTGTGCCCGACACTGTGCGCGTGCACGTGTACTTCCAGGACACGCGCGCCTCGCTGTCGGCGTCCGTGCCGCCGTAGCCCGTCATGCCCTTGGCCCACTGCTCGTCCGTGAGCTTTGGGAACGTCTCCTTGGCGAGCTTGTGGAGCTTTCCCGTCACTTGGACCGCCGTGAGGTCTTTCGTCTGCTTGTTCCAGTAGCTGCTCATAGATCACATCGTAATGAGGACGTTAGCGTAGCTGATAACTACCGCAGCTTGTAGGAATATTGGTACACTACTGACCTTTCCTGGTTGTCGTACATCACCTCAAGCCACTTTGTGAACTGGTCGTCGCCGAGCGCGGTCGTGATCGTGAACGCCGACTCGGCCGCCGCGAACGCGTGCTGGTGGTACGGCAGCGGGAAGAGCACGAACTTCACGCGGAGCTCGCTCGGCTTGTAGTGGCTGACGAGCTTCTTGAGACCAGGGTACGCCGACTTACTAGCTGGGCACATCTATGAGCACATCCACATACAAACACGCACCATGGTAGAGTGGTGAGGGTCTAACTAGACTGACCCAACATAGTAGAAAAAAAGATCGTTGTTTGTATCCCTTTCGTCTCGTACCAGATCGATGTAGGTCTCGAGCTGCACGCCCGCGTCGGCGCTGCCGCCACCCACCGTGAAGCCGGGCGGCTGCTGGGGGATCGGCAGCTGCGTGCGCGCGAGCCCCACGAGCGCAGCGGCGGTGGTGAGCGCGAACAAGCGCAGCATCTGCGCCATTCTTCTCGTTCGTTCTTCTCTTCTTGATGGGGTTGACCCAGAAATGACCCAGTTCGAAACGAGTGCTTGGCTTCTTGGATATCTTGGCAACAATCCAATATGATTGGCCAATACATCAAATTGCTTGATTTTAACCAATCATTGCTTTGTAAATTTTGACTACCAAATGTAGCCATCTGGATGTCAAAGTATGAACTTTTGATATTCAGCCAATCAAATTGCTTACTTACTGCTCCTACACTCGCGAGACCATCTCTGCGTCTGCCTCTTCGTCTTCTTCGCCTCTTGTTGTCGCTTCCTGCTGGTCTTTGACGCTCTTGTGGCCCTTGTTGCTCTTCTTCTTCTCCCTTTTTTGCTCTTCTTCTTTATCGTCGTCCAGCTCGTCGCCGCTGTCATCGTCGTCGCTCTCCTGCACGATCATCGAGTGGCCGCCGCCCGTGCGCTTCGCCGTGTTCTTCTTGTTGCGGATGCACATGAGCGTCACGGACACTGCCAGCACGCTGCTCATGACCGAGATCGCCACCGCGACCCAGAGCCACGTCACCCCCAGTTCCAACGTACTAGCGGACGAACTCGAGGTCGAGTCCGCGACGTAGCACTGAAACGACTCGAGGTCTGTCATGTTGGTCTTCGTGTTCGCGACTAGCTGCGCAGTGTCCGTGAACGCGACGCCGCTCACAAACTTGCGCATCATGTCGGCCGCGACGTCGGGCACGTCCATCGGCACCATGTGGCCACTGTTCGCGATGACGAGATACGTCAGGTTGCCGCCCTGCTGCGCAAAGCCCGCGGGGTCTTTCCTGCCGTCCGTCGTCCACGTGTACTTGGTCGCCTCCTGGTACTCGGCTGAGCCGTTCCAGTCGAGATGCAGCAGCAGCTTCTCCGTGCCAAAGTGGTTGCACATCATGTCCCATTGGCCGTTGTAGAACATTACCTTGATGCCCTCGCGCAGCATATCCTGCACGTTTGAGAGCGAGCTGACGCCGTCAAAGTCCTGGAGACCATTGTACACGGGGTCACTGCACACGCTGAACTTGAACGAGCTCTCTTCGTTTGCGTGCAGCGCCTTGCGCACACTCGGCTGATTCAGGTACGCGACCACGTCGCTCTGACCGGACGGGTACGAGCTCACGGACTTTCGGTACTCGCGCACGTCGTAGAAGTTGAGCGACATGCCATCCGTGCTCTTGAGCCCTCGAAGGATCGCGTTCATGTTGTCAAAGCACGCGGGTGTGTTGAACTTTCCCGCGACGAGCGCATTCTCGCAGTCAGCGTACTTGTTTTTCAGCGACCGCACCTGTCCGAACGTGAGCAGGCCGAGCCCGTGCGCGTAGTCGCTGTACTCGTACTGAACGGGCGGATGCACCCAGCCATTGCCAATGCCTGCGCCTTTTAGGCGGATCGTCATGTCCGTGTCCTTGTACGACGCTTTGTTCTGCTTGAGGATGTAGCTCGAGAACTGCGGGATGTACCGCCCAGCGTGCGACTCGCCGAAGAGAAAGATCTCGCGCGTGATCTGCTTGTTGTCGCGCTCGTCGATCGACAAGTACTCCATGTGGCTCAGCAGGAACTTGACGAGGAAGTCGTAAAAGTCCGCGGCGACGGCGCCTTCGTCCGTGCGGTACTCGTTGCCGCGCGTGAACGACATGCCCGTGCCCACGGGCTGGTCGATGAAGAGCATGTTGGCGCTGTGGTGCCAGCTGTGCTCGTTGATCTCAATGTTCGTCGCGTTGATCAGCTTGAACGGCGAGATACCTCTGTATACATGCGACAGTGAGAAGCGATATGAGCGGGACTGTATGGAGTCCGAGGTTGCATTGAGTGGGGTTGGTACTTACAGGAACAAACCTTGCATACTGGAGCATCCTGGGCCGCCGTTGAGCCTGCATTGACACATAAAATCGAAAGATCAACTCCCATTACAACGCGCAAATGCTCACGATTAAGGGCTTATGCGTACCAGATGACAAGCGGCGCGGTCTCGGGGGACTTGGACGCCGGGAAGTGCCAGTAGAAGATGTTGTTGCGCTTGCCGCTGCGCAGTCCGATGCGTCCCGCGTGGTGCGTGATCTTGACGCTCGGGTCCAATCCTGGCAGGTCGATCACGAGGTCGTCAGTCTGATGCGGCATCTCTTGCAGGAGCGCGCGCGCGTCTTCTTCTGTTTGCTCTTCCTCCTCATGATGTGCGCTGCTCTCTTCGTCCTCGTGCAGCTGTCGGCGTCTGCGGTGCTCGTTCTGCGGGGCGATGCGCTGCGCGAGCGTCGTCTGCGTCTGCAGCAATAGACCGGACGTGAGCGCAAGCAGCGCAGTCGCTACAGAGGCCATGGCTGCTGTCGCTGGCGTCGTCGTCCTCATCGCGCCGGTCTTCTCCGATGCTCAATTATAATGCGTGTGCCCAACAGCTCATTTTCAGGGGCACGCGCCAGCCCACGACGCGCGTATAGTAAACACTGATTATCGTCCTCAACTATCAAATCAAAAGCGACGTGCGGATAGTGATATCGATGGACAAAATGGTGTGCTTCGTACTTAACAGGAGGAAATCTGTACCTATCTGACCACCCAAGTTGTTGAAGTGCATAACCAACTCAAGAAGTCCATACCATAAAATATCCGACCCTCCGACCGTCCTTCCGACCCATTGTGCCATATCGTATATTGGTACATGCGCGGAACAATGTACCAAATGTGTGCCACATTTGATGCGTAAGGGCTAGGTTATTTTGTGAGTGTTGTGCGACCGTTTGTGTGGGGTCTCCCGTTTGTTTTGTATGGGTCTCGTGGGCTACAGGAGAGGGCCCAAAACGGCCTCGTTGACGAGAAAAACGCGAAAAACTGTTTTGTGTGTTTTTTGC